>SDVV010001196.1:0-26605 GCA_016164225.1 Gammarus roeselii | reverse complement strand
ATATATCTGTAGGTATATATCATTCAGTCATTATATTTGGAATGCTTGTAACTATTATCTGTAGATGGCACTGAATTGTAGCCGTAAATTTACAAAGAGGGTTAAGACAAAATAATCAACAAATGTAAGTGGTTAGGGCAGCGGATGGGAAAGGAGCAGAAGTAATAACGTAGAATTTGTAGTGTAAGTCGAAAAAATGAGTTCACGCGGTAAAAAAATAAGAAATGGCTGCAATAAGCAGCAAGAATATTCCAGTTATTGAGTATTGAAGCCAGATTAGACGTATTCGGAATTATTATTATTGTTATTCACTGTGAACAATAAATTAAAATCATAATGAAAATACAAGCGAATGCATCCCATAAGACGTGTCCGTCTGCTTCAATGCCCATAATAATTGCAATCATCAACGTCTAGTATCAGCGGCACACTTAGTTGAAATGTTCACCTCTTCGATTGCACCGAAGCAATTTGCGTCAAACGAATGCGAGACTAGACAGTACTTCGTTTGCTAATGCGAGATTAGAGAGTACTTCGTTTGCTAATGCGAGACTAGACAGTACTTCGTTTGCTAATGCGAGACTAGACAGTACTTCGTTTGCTAATGCGAGACTAGACAGTACTTCGTTTGCTAATGCGAGACTAGACAGTACTTCGTTTGCTAATGCGAAACTAGACAGTACTTCGTTTGCTATTGAATTCTGAGTATTTTCCAACATGAATCTTGCCACACCGTCGAGTTTGAGGGAATCGCCCGAAAGGTAATGCTGTCAATCACACGTCGTATCTACAAATACATTTTCTTGGTACGCATTACATGATGGAATCAAAATAAGAAATCTTACAGGACAAAACACATCGTCAACACCTTCCAAGAAAATGGCATCTCCCTAAACATATCCAACCGTTACCAATAGAGTGCATCCCTCTTCCTCGAGTCCGCCCTTTAACCACAGATCTCTACTACCATTGGTTCGTCTCCCCACCTCCATTATCCAGTCATTAGTATCCATTACAAACTATCACAAGCGGTGCCGCTATCAGGGTGCATCAATTACACGGTCGGAGAGCCCGGACAAAAGGAAGCGCAGCGGGGACCCATGGCCGGGGTAGGAGGCGTTCTGGGGAGGCCGCTGGGTGCCGGTCAGGCCAACAGTTAACCGAGCAATAAAACACCTTGGGTGTGGAGTGTAGTCGGCTCAAATACAGTTCAGCTATAAATGGAGAATGTTTTGATATTTTGCAATAACCAGCAACGTGACATAGACACTTATACAGCATCACCTAGAAGGGGAGTGAACCACAGCAAGACGACCCTCACCCTCGTCCCCATACTCGTACACAGACCAAATCTTAGTCATTTAGCACATGAGGGTCCGACAAGGAGCTCCTTTGCTCACTGCGGGTAAAGAGTGCCCGCCTAACAGCTTTCATTGGTTTACCCTTGCTGCAACATTCGTGGCTGGCCATCCACATCACCGGCTACCCCGTTTGTCGAAGAGTCATCCAAGGATGGGAGCTGAGACAAACGCTTTCATTCACAATCATTCCCGGCTCACTTCTATCCCCTGCACGTTCGCTCAAATTCCTGACGCTGATTATGATACCTTCCAGCACCTTGTCCACGCGGTCTATCTACCCATTCCTTGGTCTTCCTCTTGGTCTACGGTCACTCACCTCAGATTTCATCACACTTTTCCACAATCTCCATTCATCCATCCTCTCAATCCATGTGTACGAACCACCTTAGACCTCGAGTATTTAATCTTTCCTCCAGCTTCGTAGCCATCCCCGTTTGAACTCGCACTTCGTCAATGCTAAACCAATCCATCCACTACACTCCGGTCAAACATTTCGTCTCAAATATATTCAACATTCTTCTCTCTTCCTCCGCCACCTCTCTCGAATATGCTCTATACAGCAGATTTCTAACAGCCTTCCTCGTATAAATCATACCCAAGTTCCTTCAACTCAGTCTCTCCAATACCTAATACTTTTCTATTTGCAAAACTGGGCTCCCTCTAGAAACAACTCTCCATTTTGTCGGACACTGTATTGCCCCTCCTTGAACATCTCATTACGTTATTTTTCTCACATTGATTCAGTTTTCTCTTTCAACATACCTTAACAAACAAAGACCCAAGCATAAACAACTGCAGAATCGTCCTCAAACGGTAGTTGACTGTTCTGACAACTCCGGCCGTTCATTCCCAACAGCTAAAATCTCCACCCAATACTTTCGCATTCATCTCCCTGACCACTCCATCCATATACACATTGAACAACAATGGGGCATAACACAACCCAGAAAATAAATACGCTCTTCCTCTGGACCGCTGTCAACTAAATCATTTATGTAATGTAAATAATATTATAGTATTTTTCGTTAGTCAAATAATCTATCACAAAAATTAAAAAATGGCACTATGGAGCACAATGTGGTCAGCTTAAGAATTTTGTAATTTACAGCTCCAGAAGTTGGTACCTATAACAAAACATTGTATTGCACAGAAACGTCGGTCAGCGACACTGACACTCCTACTCTGCGTTAGTCACTGACCTAACACAGACAATAATTAATCCTGATCAATCAATTGCTCAAATAATTAGTTGTTAATCTTTAGGGTCAATTTAAGTTGCGGATAATCAGGCGTGAGGTGTACTGGTAGGAGCAAGGTCAACAGAGCACTCATTCTACCGTCAAAAGGTACCCTTTGGTCATTCAAACTACCGTCCAGGAACCAAAACAGTTAAGAAAATACCTTCTGCTCTGAAGTATGCATCATAAAAAAATATGTCAATAGTAGGGGGGAATTTATCATGTAGGTGCTCACAAGCGAATGATGTGGTAATGGTTATAGATGTAGTATGTTTGCAATGATTGGGAAAGAGCACGTACCAAGGTTGGTACACTTACCCATGACGGACTAGTGTCCAGCTGTCAAGCGCGCAAACTGTCCACAAAACACCCTTTAATGTGTGTCACAATTCTGTGGAATGTCCGTATTTTGGACTACTATAGACCACACACTCATGAAGACGGACCGAATTACTAACCGTTTTATAGAGCTTGCATTTATCCACACCACCACCCTCCTGCACAGTGCCACCTTACCTTACACCCATTCTGTGGTACACCACATCGGAACAAAGACCATCATGAATCACAAGTCTTGCTGTACCGTCCGTCCTTAGCCTGCATCACAACACTTCGATCAAATACCACCCATTTGTCAGGTGAAGCCCTCTCCATAATGACGGCTGTTCTGAGCTATGACTGGGCCGCGTGCTGCCCTCTGGTGACCATTAGAGTGTGCTGCTGCAGGCCGGCTGGTGTGACAGTCTGAAAACGGGCTGGTTCGAGTTTAATAGGTCAATGCTTTCCTGGGCATAAGGTTCTGTATTTCTGGTGGAATTTATTATTTTGTAAATTTATTTCGTCCAAGTAATTTGAGAAAGTTTGAAATCACTAGCATTGAAAATATTTGAGCAGTTAACATACTTAAAGTGTTGAAATAGAAGGGTCGATAAATATTCAGGTATTCGATGGAAACCAATAATTATTGTTTAAAGTGCTGACTTTGACCAAACATAATTGGAATAGTTGTGTAAACAGAGTTCATGATGCACGAAGTAATAACGTCCAGTCATGCTTAACAGGTTCGAAATTAAATTACTGCGATTCTTTAATGGCCGCTATGTCTCAAAAAATGTGAATATATACGTGTTCAACCGTAACACGTATTTACCTGAGCGAACCCTAGTACAACTTTTACATAATAGGTGAATAAATAGCATACCTCTCGATTGCACTATTGTAGTCGAAACACCACACCAAACCTTCAAATACAATTTCAGTCCATGGGTAGCGGAACGCGCCATTCACTCGATCTTCCTCATACTTAAACTCAAGTCATTCACTCCTCTCCACAGGTCTCCTCTCCCCTTCTCATAGCCCCGCTCCTCACAGCCTCACCTCCTCATAGCCTCCCCTCCTTACCACCCGTCTCTTCATCTCCGGCCCTCATCGGCGACCCCTCGTCTAAATCGGAGCAAATCTGGTGCCAATTGTTTGGCGCAGTTGGGCTAATCTGTGGGGCTGACGACAGGCCTCTTGCCGTCTGTTGGGTCCACGGGGAGGCTGGCTGGCAGTTGCGGGGAAGTTTGTCCTGCAATTCACTAACCTGTCTGACCGTTGGGGGCTTGGCAGTTCACTGCTGTTGAGTTTTTCTTCCAATTCTTTTCCCTTACTCACAGTGTTTTGATTTTTGGCAATCTCGTCCAGTTCCAGTAGGGAATCTCTTCACTGCTTATATTGTTCCTGATTGATCCGTCTATCGTACACACAAGGGCGCTCTTCCTGCAGTTAAGTAGGAAGTCTCACAGATGGTGGGGAATTTTATTAGTTTATGGAGACACGTCTCGAAATTTGGGACTGCGTGGTTTGGTAGTTGGTGTCCTTTTCAATAGTTGAAAGACCTGTCACGGGCGGCCCTGTCTCAAATTTGCGTTAACATACTTGTGATCTCACCTCTAGGTTAAAAATATCCTAACCAGATCTGGACGCATGTTTTATTGTAGTGGGATCTGCATGTGTCCCACGGCAATGCGTGTGTACCGGTTGCTGATAATATTTAATTGCAGTGGAGACCTGAACATACGCGTATCTGGCCTTGCTCGGCCTGTGTCTAATATTATTTATTATAATATTGAAGACCAAATTACGATATAATAATAGGATATCCGTGCCTAACTTCAACCACAATCTAAATATATTCTAATATCACTTATATAACGTGCTATTTGGCATCAACGATGCTTGTGTCACGGGTTTGAAGAGCAATACACTTACGTTAGGGATTCCGACCCTATAACTGAGTATGGATCAACTATAAACGACATTGAATAAATAATTACTTATTGATAGCAACTAAACATTTGAATATGTACGACATCCTCGTTGAGTTGAAATTTGTCATCGTTTTCAGTCAAATGGAGCAGAAACTATCGAGAGTCTTTTTGATCATTCACACAGAACCGACTAGGAAGGGAGTGCTGCACGAATTGTAGTGTATTAAAATATGGTCTAATTTTCGAGGAGTGTAAATATACAGATCATACCATTTTAATAGTAACTAAATAATATGATCTATCTAATAGAATTGGAAAATGACGGGAGGACTGTAACACGCGAACACTTGTATCTTTATTTGTGGGGGTTATGCTGGACAGGCTGAGGCCACAGGAGTGTCAGGCCAAGACTGCCTCGGATGTTTCGACCCCTAGATTGTAAAGCACCGCATTATTCAACTTTACGTCCACATTAAGAATAAAACAGGTGCACACAAAGCCCTGCCTTCTTTCTCAGCCTGGGGCCAGCATGGCTGACATGCCCTAATCTCTGAACTCAAGTTGGCGGGACCCGTTGTCTGTGTTCAATCTCTAAATAGGGCGTGACGACGCGTCCTGACCGATGAACATTTTTGTGGCTTTCTTTTTATCACTTATAACTTATTCACTTCGTGTTTAAGCGCTACTTCTAACTTAGCTAGACAGAGTGAACATTATAAATAATTTTTTTTACACGTAAGGAAATGACACCATCAACATAAATGTAATAAGTTACTCTTCGTAAATTGGCGAAAGGAACTCTTCGTCAAAACATTATGTTGAATTATCCTCTATTGTTCGTAGTAAAGCATTATCAATGCACGTAACTGTGTACGATGAGGCCCGTCGTACAGTAAAGAAACACAAGGGGTCGAGCTCGTCTATTTTAGCCTCACGCCTACCGGACGGAAAATGGTCTGTAATGATTGTAAATACAACTATACTAAATACTCTCGCGTTCAAGTCCTTGGCCCTCATCCAAATCATAATAAATACTTTCTTGTCCTTCGTTTCAAATTGAATGCGTATGCACATCGGACTGGTGGTGTTGATTGATGAAGATAGCGATTGTCATAATCATGAAGAATGGATTTACAAATGTGTGTTAACAGATTAAATTTACAGAGGTCTGAAAGTTTGAGGATGTCCATGGATTTGAACTAGCTTCTAGTGTATTCAGGAATTGAACTACTATTGATTGCTCTGCATGCTTTCTTTTTTAACTATTCTAGTTTTAACTGTTATGTTTCAATAGGTATAGTAAGCCATTTTCCGATATTGTAGGAAATTAAGTAGGGTTGAACCAAAGATGAGTGAAGAATTGGCGAACTTCTGGTTAGAAAAATGTTTTAGCTGATAAAATATTCGAACCCATCTTACAGTTCATTTTAAACGTATAGCCTACTTGATTTTTTAACGTTAGTTCTTTGTCAAAATACGTGCCGAAAAACTTGATATAATCTACTTCACTGTTATTAAATTACAAATTTTCATTAAAATACTGTTCATCTTACGCCCATAGGAAAATGACATGAATTTTATTTCGTCAACACGAATACAAATTCTATTCGTGTCAACCTAATATCAAATGAAACTAGTTCACTGTTTACTACAGTTGCAATGAATCGGAAGGTCATTGATAACAATTAGAAGTAGGAGTGGCCCATGAACGAAACCTTGAGGAACGCCATGACTAATCGTCATTAGGTTTGACCTGAAGACATTGACTTCGGTAACTGTTTTTTATTACACAGATATGACATAAATCACTCAGGAACTCAACTTCTAACTCCATCAAAACGTAACTGCGATGGTAAGATGGTCAACACTATCAAATGCTTTGCGGAAATCAAAGTTGATATCGTATTGCTTGAACAGTTGACTCATCCCTACATCAAAGGCATTCATCAATTGAAATGAGGATGAATAAATACAGAAGATAGTCTCTGCATTTGGAGAGTAAGTTTTGCTTTGAATTTCAGATTAGAATACGCGGTATAACTTTGGTTACATAATTTTAATACCCTCTTCGGTTTGAAAACGTACCATACGAGCATCTATATTACTTCTACGTCGCCTACTGCAATTGGGCACTGGCGTACATCTCGGTACCAACTAACTTTGCCTTGCACGCACTACGATATTGTGCATGCAGCACGATGCCGTAAACAGCATGGTGCCGAGAACAGCGTATGGCGTAAACAGCACTGTACCGTAAACAGCACGGTGCCGTAAACAGCACAGTGCCGTAAACAGCATGGTGCCGTAAACAGCACGGTGCCGTAAACAGCACGGTGCGTAAACAACACGGTTCCGTAAACAGCACGGTGCCGTTTATACTGCAAGGTACCATGTCCAACGTGAAGTATCATATATACAACAGAGTACCATGAACTCATCCCGGTACCGAGTTCACATCACAGTATCCCGTGCACACACTGCCTCCCCGAGGCTCCATCAAAGAGGTTGCAATATCCAATTCGAAGGCAATCTGCCTCCTTTGGCCTAGTGAGCACGGCCTTTGCTCGAGACGGGGATTGAGATACCGGCGCCGGAGCAGGGATTGAGGAATCGGAGGAATCGGAAAAATAAAAATCTAAGCCGAAGTGAAGAGCGAGAGATCTAAGCCAGGGCAGGGATTGCGAGATATGAGCCGGTGTGGGGATAGATGGATCTGAGCCAGGGCGGGGATTGAGAGACCTGAGTCGGGCGGAGATTGAGAGACCTGAGTCGGGCGGAGATTGAGAGATCTGAGCCGATGTGGGGATAGATTGATCTGAGCTAGGGCGGGGTGAGAGACCTGAGTAGGGCGGGGATAGAGAGACCTGAGTCGGGCGGAGATTGAGAGATCAGAGCCAGGGCGAGGATTGAGAGATCTGAGCCGGTGTGCGGATAAATGGATTTGAGCCAGGGGGGGATTGAGAGACCTGAACCAAGGTCGAAATTGCGAGATCTGAGACGGGCCGATTGGACAGCATTCTTGTAACGCCCTAAACTGGATATGAGGAAGATAGGACGGACAAGTAGCTCGTCCAAGGAAGATTTTAATAGTAAAGGACAGCAAGACGATATTCGAACTAATATGTATATGTCATATTCCCTTTAACTGAAATATAATTACATGCATAAAAGAAAAAAATGCATTCAAAAGAAAACAATGTATTTTTGCTTTTGTGTGCTCTCAAACGGCGACGAGTTTGATGGAAGACACTCTGCAGACTAATGCACAAGGAATATTTCAATTACAGTCTTGTTGAAATTGAAAATCCGAACTTCATCTATAAAAATTGGAGAAACCTAGTCCGTTTGATTTCGAGTTTCATAATGGTCTTAATGCTTTTGATCACGTTATACAGTGTTTAATGATTTTAACGTTGTTTTTCTCATTGCACCTTGTTCCATAACATGATATTTGAGAGATTATGCCTAGGAGATGTATATATTACAGCCGTGTGCCGGGTCACACAATCTGCCTGGGAGTACTCTTTCTTTCACTTTCACACGAGTGCTGTCTTGAATCAATCTTGTCATGTTGGGATCGCTAACACTGGCTATTGCAAAACAGATCCTACATCCTCAGTTCATACTTGAAGCTCATTAAAGACAGCCCACGTTGCTTCAACAAAACTCAACGACTGCCGATGCACTCATTCAGAAGGGATCCTAGTGAACACAAGACGTTCCTTGATTGCCTACTATTACGAGGGGGAGGACATCGCCGGCCCCGAACGCCTACCTTTGATGTCTTGAGAGCACTTCCAAAGGAGGATTAGACTCATACTTAATTAAGGAATTTAATGCCAACGTAATTAAGGCCGATGGTGAACCAAAAATACCGGAAATGTTGACTCGACTGACAGGGCTTTCAACGCAAGATTGGAATCGAGTGTTGAGGTGCTTCTTATAGAGAGTAAATTTAGGCCATATAGAAACTAGAAGGTACAAGAGCATGAAAAGTTTCATCTCGGGTAGTAATTGTGTTTATTAATGTTATAACTTAACACTTGCATAATCATACTTAGAAAATCGCTGATGTTATTTTGTCTCTTCATTTATGGATGCAAACAGCAATGCTAAAGAGTTTTTCTATTCATCCCGCAAAACCTGCAATGAATTATCCTTTCTAAGGCAGCCACTTCCGCACCTGTCAGCTCAAGCAAATAGAGTTCGGAGCAGCCCCGCGAGTCCATTGTGTTGTCCAAACCATGCCCTGTCATCCTTTTTATTGAGGCTCATCTTCTCTATCGACTTCATCTGACCCCTACAACAATCGGCCACCGGCCTCACTGGTATGTGGTCGATACCTCTCCATCGACTCCACCTCAACCAGCAACACCAACACAATGCACAGGCGCTTCCCAAGTTATTTTCTCCACGAATGGAACGCTTAATAATCTCTTTGCAGAGTGATCATTACTGATCATTACCGGCACCCAGGGTGCCGGGGGTGCCGCGTGGCCTGACACCCAAATGGGTAGAGGCGCTCGTCTCAGCACGTGCCTCCGACTCAGGTAATAGAAGGCGAGCGGGTGAAAATGCAACTAATCCGGTAGAGCCAGGTCGACGTATCGACTCTTCCTTGTCGGAGTCGCCACTTGAGGTGAGAAGCGCAGTCGCTGCGCCTGGGAACCTTTTGGACGGCGACAGTCGCGAGCACTTTTACCGTGCTCCATCTAGAGGTCTTTATTGGTGTTTCATCCTTCTCTGGGTTAAAAATCTTGGATGCTAGGGCCTTCTACATGAATTCTGGATCTTTGTGAATAAACAGGCATGTAGTTTTCTGATATTTGTAATGGTAAGCATACATTTTCTTTGCCTAAAGGTAGCTGGATGCAAGGTCCCAGGTACCGTTGACGAAGATTGTCCCGTGGGGACGTGTTCACCCCGAAGCGTGACCCCGGACGTTCGCCCAATGTCGGGAAGTGTCTCCGAAGTGTGATGAGACACGTTACGCGCCTCCACGAGAGAACAGCATGGGATTATCACACCGCCGGCGTACGCTCGGCCCTCATCATAATCATCATAATCGTGATGATTGGAAAGAGCAGCACGAATAGCTCTTTTGTCGGTGGAATCGTTCGATAATCTGCAGCAGGACCCATTACGCTCAAACGTATTTGGTTGGAAGAGATATAAATAAGTACTTTGACATTGTAGACGTGAATGTTTTAACAGAAACTTTCATAAAAGGATGTCACAGTCCAGTGGCAAGATGGCTTCTGAATTCCTTTTCACCTTTATTCAAGAAACTGAAATTGGCTTGAAAGGCTTCTGGATGTCACTATGACGGTTCTGTAATAGGAACTCGCAGAAAAGGTATTAGATGATTATTCAAAAAGTTGGAAATAGTGAATGTATTGAACACTATTGAAATTTGTTAATGAATTTGGTTCATTTTGAATGTGGTCTTGCTCTGCAAGAAAAACATTTAAATAGAAAATAAACGCAACTGATGCAATTCATTGGATCGACTTTCAATAATTTGGTCGACTTTCTAACCTGCAGTTATTTAACTCCCAATAATACGAGGGCTACTAATGCAACATCGGCCACAGTCATGAAATTGCATTATTGTATTGAGAATCAGGGCTAAAGACTTGAATAGAGGAACACTTATGAGATATATATTCACAATAATGATATATAAGACAGGCGAAGGCTGAGAAGTGTAAGGCCAAGTCTGACTCGCTCACCTCAACTTCTTCATTATGATGGTCCCCTTCTACGCCAGCTTGGGTAACATGCCTTCGTCGTTCAACACCATCATTTTGATGGTTCATGTGTACGCCAGCGTGGGTAACATGCCTTCGTCGTTCAACACCATCATTTTGATGGTTCATGTGTACGCCAGCGTGGGTAACATGCCTTCGTCGTTCAACACCATCATTTTGATGGTACATGTGTACGCCAGCGTGGGTAAAATGCCTTGGCCTTTGAAACCATTTCGGAGGGATCCGCTGGCTCTTTTCTGCTTACCACATGCAACTATTTCACGTAGCATTGTTATTTTTTTTCTGAGTTTAGGTGAATGTAGAGTGCACATAATTAAAAACAATCTATTAAACATACGGACATGACAAAGACGAACGCGACGAATTGCATGACTCAATTGCTCAGAAACTTTGCCTCATTTGCGGGTAAATATTCATTTCGAAGATTGCTCTGTTAGCCAATTCCAAGGGGGTAGATTTCTGCAGGCCAAATGACAGCAAATTATCGGGCTTATGAACTAAATAACTTCATAAAACTATTGCATGCCTTTCATTTAATGTCGTCCCTGCACAAATTATCGGATTTATTAACTAAACAAATATTTAAAGCAACTGCATAGCTGTTATTTATTGGGGATCCTGAAATTAAAAATAAGCTACCTTAAATGAAAACAACTATAAATAAATAAATAAAACTATTGCTGTTATTTACTGCTGATCCAATACTTTAAATTAGGGCACCTAACATGAAGTCAATTCAAAGTTCAGCGTGTCTTAATATATTTAACATTTCATTAATAGAAAACCAGCGCAATGCAATGGTTGGCGCTTTCCCTTGAAGTAAGTGATGTGGAAATACGTTATAAATACCCTTTCACAGTTCGTAGACTTTCAACAGTTTTCATTAGGATACTTCAAATATACTTTCAGGTCATGAAATAACAGGATAACATTACCTAACGCACGAGACGAGTAATTATTATTCAGATGAATAACAAAAACCATTATATGACACTGATCTTATAAACCATTATCTAAATTCGATGGTGTTAAGATTTTTTAACATTAAGTTATACAAGAAAAAATACAGAACAAAACATTTTTTTTAGAAGCAAAATTATTTTCTTCTAATTACACATTTTCTTTTGTTATATATACTTTTTAATTTTGTTGATCAGTAATAAGAAATTTTCGTTATTAACAACACTAACTTGTAGCTGTACCATAACTTTTCATCATATCGATTTGTAATTAAGTTACACCTTTTTTTCCCTTCTGGTTATATAAATAATTTTTCTTGATCACCCAACGTTTTGATTAAAGGAAACTTTTTCTAAGCAAACAATCTGTAAAGTCGCGTGTTTTCGAGATGGGAAACCATCATAACTATAGGATCGTAACCGGATAACTTTCATACATTTTCTATTTCAGAGTTCCGCGGCGGTGATAAGCAAAATAAAGGGGATACTACACAAATTTTGACGTGTTCTGGTAATCTCAAACGCTTTCCCTACTTAACATAACCAAACCGCTTTCCTTGAACAGGTGATGGAGATCTTTTGAACAGGTCTAATAGCAATCTTTTGAACAGGTTCAATAGCAATCTTTTGAACAGGTCTAATGGCAATCTTTTGAACAGGTCTAATGACAATAATTTGAACAGGTCTTATGGCAATCGTTTTGAAATAGTTTCACTTACATTCAGTCGTAGATCAGAGGTACTATTTTTCGATGATAGTTACTCAAAATTACGTCGTGTCACTATCAACAAATTGTGTCAACACAATGTTTTTGTAGGCGCTACAAAGCGATTTTACTGTGACACCGACAACAAAATTATTTTGTTAGAGTAACAGCTTCTTATCGCTGGTCACAAAGCGTTTTCGAGTTAGATTTCATTAAGAGAGTATGACATACGTTCGATCATTTAACTGACGGTCCGTTTCCTGCTGTGGCCCAATACGATGCTCTTTAGAAGAGTCTAAAGCCTGTAGGAGAAGGGATCGGTTCTAAGAAGAGTTCCT
This sequence comes from Gammarus roeselii, assembly GCA_016164225.1. NCBI lineage: Eukaryota > Metazoa > Arthropoda > Malacostraca > Amphipoda > Gammaridae > Gammarus > Gammarus roeselii. The sequence continues at coordinate 13,980 of SDVV010001196.1, read as the reverse complement.
GTTGCAATTCCAAACCATTTAAATCTCTTCCAAAGATCAAAATGTATTATGACTAAATTTATTACAGTTTGTTGTCGTAAGCTCGTCTATATGTGCTCTAGATAGGAATAGCTGCAGCCGGGGAGCTCACTAAGGCTGACTTCAGAACTCCGGTGGAGATGGACCACTTAATCTAATCTAATCTACCAACACGTAATACTAAAAGTGCAAAATTCGCTCCAAGAGGACGAGTAGCAGAACGAAAGGCTCGCGACGTCCCGTTTCTGAATTAAATTCAGAAATAATATTGGGGTGTGCCCTTCTTTGTTTGCATCAAGTAAATGCAGATGAATATATGTTCCATAATTGATCCACGCATTTATTTAATTCATTTGTCTTCTGTATAAGAGACGTATAACTGTGAGCTAGATTTGCTGGTTTCGTTATTAGACCAAGTCAAATTGTTCCCAAAATAAGCTCAAATATTTGCAGTGGTCTGACCACACTGGCGCACGAACGTTATGCTCCCAAATGTAGACATCATTTCGGAACCATCACACCTGGAAGAACAACAAGTGAAAAAGTTTGTTCGATTTCCTCTGGTGATATCTGATATCCACTCCGTCGAGGGAAGGAAAACAGTGACGAGAAGTTGTTCTGACTGCGCGTAGAATATTGGACAAAATAAGGCATAGTAAATTGAAAACCGATCATCAGTTGTCTAAAATCGACTGCTTGCCACTTCAGCTATCAAGGAACTGACAACTGGAAGCAAGATTAACATGTAAGCAACGCAGAAAGGGGTCAAATGCACTTGTCTTCCGTCATCCACTTCCCTTGTCTGGCCGTGGTAGCTCCATCCACCCGTGAGTCCATCCATGTAATGACCCGATCAATAGCCGCTCACAGGTAACGAGGCTCACACAATGGGATCCTGAGTAATCGCTTTGACGTACGGCCGCCGACAGTGTGAAATCACTAATTAGATTCGCCGTCCGACGGTCTGCTCGTTCGCGGTCGATGTGGGATCTCGTATTCGCGAAATACAGATCCCCCGGTGCAGGGACGGGGAGGGGAGACGAGGGGATGGGTGGAAAAGCAGTGGGAAGTCCTCTGCGGAGGTGGGGAAGCTTCAGACACTCAGAACAGAGGTCCAAATTGGGGAATCAGATTAGATTAAGACGTTGAGGTTATCTTTTGAAGCCCCGGATTCACAGAGCAGAGGTCGCCGCTGGGGATCAGCCCGGAGTGGGAGGCAGCTTGGGATTCCATGGTGGGCTTGGGGGGGACGGAATGGGGGTATTCCAGGGCACGAATTATTTGTTTGCCCACTGCGACTATATTCATGAGTGCCATTGCTTTCTGCGTGCAAGATGGATGGAGCCGTGCGGCCATGTTTGTCTGATCGATAAGATGACATGGCACCAACAATTTATTTCAGAGAAGCTGCCTGGAAAAGACGAAATTTGTTCGCCTAATGATATTCCAGCTTGGTATTGGTGGCTCTTGAAATATGACGAGGCATCAGACATGCTGTACATAATCATTTAAGTCGCAAAGGAGGTCTCTATATAGAGCGGCCGTGGCTGAAGCATACGGTGGTACCAGGACTGAAATCAATGTCTGGTTACCGTCGGCCATGCTTCAGCCAACCATCGGCTGTCTTTAGTTTTTCTCGGCATTGAGGAGTGGGCAGCTTCGAAGGACGATCGCACAAAAGCTGTAAAGAACGTCGACAATTCCAATGAATAGCCTTGCTCCGAAGAAGTCGTGGGGCCACAAAGAATGACAGGGAATGAAAGACGAATTTAAAAAGGGATTTATGGATACTTGTAGCCTGATGTCATTGATTCTGTTTCATAATACACGTTGCACCAGGCGTTTCGAGTTACCCGCCGAGGTACTTAAGATGATAAATCTTGCATTTTCACCCATACCAATTGTGCATGAACAGATTTATTTCTGCACGCATACAATTGTTTTTTGTCTTTGAATGAATGCTTATTTCATAAAATACATACCAGTCTTACATATGGGTTTATATAGGGGTTTCAGCTATATGATTGCAAGACTAGGCAGATTCTTTTGCCCGGCAACTCCTCTGATTTTGGTGTGGACAGTCTCGAAACGAGCTCATGCCTACACAAATCAGTGAACGTTGCTGACCACCATGTGGCGACTTATATATAAAATACGACGTATCGCTTATAATACTGCTGTTCAATCACTTCGAAACTGAAGAATTATTTTTCTGTTGGGTCAGCTTTAAACCTGGTCTAAACCGATTAATATGTTGAAAAGGTTGCACGAATGTGTAGCAGGTATAGTCTGGAAAGTTGGAACTACACTTCAGACGAAGCCCGTCAAGAGGGTTGTGTCAGGTAGTGTGCTCCGACGCTGTTCATCGTCGCTCGCCAAGAGGGTTGTGTCAGGTAGTGTGTTCCGACGCTGTTCTTCGTCGCCCGTCAAGAGGGTTGTGTCGAGTAGTGTGCTCCAACGCAGTTCTTCGTCGCCCGTCAAGAGGGTTGTGTCAGGTAGTGTGCTCCGACGCTGTTCTTCGTCGCCCGTCAAGAGGGTTGTGTCAGGTAGTGTGCTCCAACGCTGTTCATCGTCGCTCGTCAAGAGGGTTGTGTCAGGTAGTGTGTTCCGACGCTGTTCTTCGTCGCCCGTCAAGAGTGTGTCGGGTAGTGTGCTCCGATGCTGTTCTTCGTCGCCCGTCAAGAGGGTTGTGTCGAGTAGTGTGCTCCAACGCAGTTCTTCGTCGCCCGTCAAGTGGGTTATGTCAGGTAGTGTGCTCCGACGCTGTTCTTCGTCGCCCGTCAAGAAGGTTGTGTCAAGAAGTGTGCTCCGACGCTGATCTTCGTCGCATGTCAAGAGGGTTGTGTCAGGTAGTGTGCTCCGAAATTTTTAACCATCTAAACACGGTCCGAAGAGACGAACGTCAGTGAAAGTTGGACCCAAAAGAAGATGAACGAATTTGCTGCAATTTGTGATGTTTGGACTAAAGGTTTTGTTAAACACAGTTTGTGAAGAGTGATTTCAAGTGCACCGGCCAGAGTGGCCTCATAGTGACATGCCTTGCCAATCGAGGCTTACGCCCAATGTTGACGTAGGCCGCTTGATACCCTGTTTAAGTTAATTCATTCTAATTCAGCTCAACGTCTGGACTGCTCTCATATCCATAGGAGTCCCTCTCTAGCGGCATCAGTGGTAACATACCGAACTATTGCGTCAAAGAACAAGTCCGTGGTGCTCTCGTCGGTCAGCATTGGAGCATCTGACAACTCTGCGCGGTTGGTATTCCATTGACATTCTCGCGATTGTGCTTTATTATGGCCCTGTGGGAATACTATTAAGTGCTTTTGATAGATTTCGACGACGGTTTTCTTTGTCTACTCCGTTAACCTAGAAACTTGAGTGGTTCCTCAAGTTTCGACGCTTTAACGTCGAATACACCACCAGCTCCTTGAAAAGCCTAACCCATCCCTCCCTACCCGTTCGTGACTGCTCGGCTGCGTTAACTTACGCACGCACACTGACTGACCCGTTGTCCCGATTTGTCAGCTCATTTGCTTACCAAGGCTTTGTGCAGCGGCCCTACACTACCTTCCTACCCCCCTTTCCCGTAGCTCACTACTCCCTACCCCCCTCTCCCGTAGCTTTGAAATCTGGCCGCCTGCACCCATTTCAGCACTTTGTGCATGAAAAAAAATCGTGGATCATCTACTTCGACCTGCTTGAGGAGCGGTTCATCTGCTTCGACCTGCTTCAAGATCATGGGAGCCAAACAGTGGGGCACACGTTCATTGCAACTGCTGTTTTGGGCCATAATGATGGTCCACACATTCAAGTTTTCCCATCGCTGATATTCTTTACTTTATCTATTTATTTTAGCTGTTCAGTTCAGTATATTACACGTCGTTTAGATAGTTACATTTACCGGTGGTTTATTTCCCTGTGCCAAGTATATTTTTGCCGCAAGTTACTCCTTCCATCATTGAATTATACAGTGTGGTTGTTGTTCACTCCTTTGGGCTCTTACGACTATTTCAAGGTGTATTTGTCTTATGTTATGTTATAGTTGATTTTTTTAGCCTGCTTCTATTTGCTAACTGGCTACATTTACGTGTTGTTATATTACCTCTATGTGTTCATTTACTTTTATTCTCAGGCTCACGATTACATTCTCGATCGTTTTTCTTGGGACAATTTATTAAGGTTCTTTTTCAGTTTTCTTCATTTTCCAATTACTCCAATTCATGTCTTTAAAGATTTGTTATGCGCTTATTAGAATTTATCGTGCGCCCTCATGAGCATTTTGTGTAATTTGTATATGTCATATTTTGATTCACTCTTTCAGCTGTTACCCATATTCCGCCAAAACCAGGGCTATAATTTTTTTTCCCGGCTACTTCTAGGTTATTTCTACTGCCCATCTTCTGAGGCAAATTTTGTTAATTTACTTTTATTACTACTCTCACGATTATTTTCTTGGGCATTTTCTTTCATGACAATTTATGGAGGTTATTTTTCCGTTTACTTCGATTCTCCTACTAACTCCAATTCATGTCTTGTAGATTTTTTATGCGCTTATTAGGATTTATCGTGTGCCCTTATGATTGTTTTGTGTAATTTGTATATGTCATATTTTGATTTACTTCTTCAGATGTTACCCATATTCTGCCAAAGCCAAGGCTGTCATCTTTTTTTCGGTTACTTCTATTTTATTTTTGGAGGCTATCTGCTGAGGAGAATTTTGGTAATTTACTTTCATTCCTACGCTCACGATTATTTTCTTGGGCATTTTCTTTTAAGACAAGATATGGAAGTCCTTTTTCAGTTTACTTTGCTTCTCCTACTAACTCGAAAAAATGTTTTTGTTGATTACTTTTATGCGCTTATTAACATTTATTCATGTGTTCTCAGGATTATTTTCTGGCGCAATTTGTATATGACATATTTTAATTTACTCATTCGGCTATCACCCACATTTAGTGAAAACCAAGGATGTAATTTTTTACGGTTCCTTTTAGGTTACACATGGAGGCCATCTACAGTGTAAACTTTCGCAGTATTAGCATGTAGCTGCCCATAACGAGAAAGAAATGCCAACGAAAAATAACTATTCCTGATGACGACACAACAGGAAAAACTATTTTTTATTTACAGCGCGCTAGATAACCGCAGGAGCAAGTCGCTCATCTAAATGTAACTGTTAGATCAATGACTTATCACGTTTTTGAGAGCCAAGTACTATTTTCCATCCCCTCACTGCCACATGTTAGTATTATCTCATAAAGTTTCCTATGCATCATGGAATTGTTAGTTAGTATTTTTTTTAAGTACTGAAATACAGTCTTTACATTTCCGACCGCAGGTGATTATTTTTAAGAAAATCGACTAGTATGAACACTTTTCTGTTCAGCGTTTTTATTGGAATAGGTTGTTTTAGCTTGGGCTTAATGAGTCCGACAGTCTCTCGTAGATGTTAAATTTCCCTGTTAAATTACACCGCCTTCCTCGCAATGACCGACAATTTGGGTCGCTGCTGCCGTTGCACTGTAGGCACGTGTAATTCTAACAGTTGCGGCTGTTATAGAGCTAGAGCCTCTGACGGCGTTCGTTTTTGCTCCTCGATCTGTGCAAGCCGACCAGGCCGCGCATGCCATAACCAGCCAGACCAGCTATTCGCAGCTGAGCCGGAGAATCGCGCGGTCGCTAGTGGGGGAACTGCAGTCTCTCCTGTGCGCTTTCGACGGAATGCCGATGTCATCACGCCACCAGGCGCTAATGGTGCGGACTCTCTTGCCTCGGTTGAGAGCACTGGAGGGAGCGCTGAAAGGGACGTCGCCCCAGCCGACAGTGCTACAGATTGGCCTCCCGTCTCGAACCAATCAGGTTCACGGGCTCTGTCTACCGGTTTGGGGACCGCGGCAGAGGCAGCGGCCTCCTTCGCACCGTTACGGGTGCGAAGGAGGCCTCATTGGCACCTCTAATACTGATGTACCAACTGCCTCCACTTTAGCTCAATCGGGTTCTTTTATTGCGCCATCTAGCGAAATAGATCCAGATAATTACAAAAACTGTTTTCATGAATTCAGGAAAGTAAAACTTAATTTCGTGTTCCAACTGTTTCATATATTATCCTTTTTCATGCGTCAAAATGAACGCTCTCAAAGCCAGAAACGCCGAGTTCTGGCATTGCTCTCGCTAGCTGTAGCGGCGCCCCGACGACCCAACCTTCAGAATCATCAAGCAAGCAAGGTTTATTGACTTCGACACCTACATTGGCAAATGTAGGCGCTATATCAAGGTTTTAAACAAAATCCCGAAAGGAGTGACCATTCTAGTGGCAGAAGCACTTGATTCCCTCTTAAAGGTCTGCATTCGAGAACGAACTCCCCTCGCATGGGCCCGGCTCATGGCATTCAGCTTTTGGTGTCTGCCGTGTCCCAACACTAATTTTTCCTACTCTAAGCAGCCCTCGCTAACTTCACGTGTACGTCTCCAAGTGCGGGAATACATGGACATAAGGGACTTGCCAGTATTGTCCTCCTGAGAGCTAGTCGATCAAACCACCGCTACTACTGTCAGACAAACCACAGACGATAGATTAAATGCAACAGTAAATGCGAAGTTTGCCGATTTCGACCTTCGAGGGGCCGTTAGGGTAGTTTCTTCAAGCGAGTCACTAGCCCCTTTCTGCCCAGAAACTTTGCAATATTTGCGACGGATATCTCACTTCCAGCAGCTCCCGACGATGATCATGCATCTCCGGTTATCGCTGCCGTCGACGAAGTCATGAAGGCAATGAAAACTTTTCCACATGGTTCCGGTGCCGGTCCGGATGGCCTCAGACCGGGTCACCTTGAGTCCCTCCTGAAGAAAAATGCTGGCGGTGCCGGAGTCCGTCATGCCTCAACTTTCATAAAATTTGTTACATGACACTTCAGGGGAAAATCCCTCTTTTTGCCAGAATGGTCTTTTATGGTGCCTCACTTTGCGCCCTTATGAAGAAGCGCGGCGGTATCCGACCTATTGCCGTTGGCAACAGCCTCCGACGATTAGCCACAAAGGTAGGTTGGGTCTCGTTAGCGAATCGTTTGGGCAGTCAATTGCGTCCGGTTCAACTAGGGTTTGCCACCAAAGGAGGCTGCGAAGCGGCTGTGCATGCCACACGCCGTTACATCGCTAACGCCCCAACAGATCGCGTCGTTCTTAACTTAACTCCCAGTATGTACCGACTCCTTCGGCTAGCATATTCGGAGCATTCTTTGTTGATTTTTTTGGCGATGAAACAATCCACTCTGCAACTGGTATTCAACAGGGTGACCTGCTAGTGAAGTTAAACCAAATCGGCTTGGATGTTAACAGGCAAAAATGCGAGTTGATCCTCGTTAACAGTTCGAACATGGCGCCCAGGAAGATCACAGAGACTCTTTTCTGCGAGGTCGTCCCTGACATCAAAATTGCGTCTGCTGAATGTAACACTGTTTTCGGCGCACCCATCTCTGTCCAAGCTATTCCAGAAGCGCTTGAAGGTAGAATTGACGCCCTTAAATTGATGACCTCTCGACTGAGCGTAATTGAGCCAGACCGAGCTCTCACCCAATTGAGAATTGCTTCGCTATTCCCAAACTACAGTATTTGTTACGCGTTGCTCCCACATACCAGCACGCTAATTATCTTGCTAGTTCCGACGAGTCCGTCCGAGTAGCTTTCTCAACGATTACTGGAAGCAAGCTACTCTCCCAGTCGGTTTTGGTGGCTTAGGCATTCGCAAGACGCAGGATCTCGCCCTGCCCAGCTTCATCTCATCTTTGCACTCTTTCGGTCCCTCAGTCGAAGCCCTTCTGTCAAACGTTAACGTTTTGGCGCAGACCAACGAACTTCAGGAAGCAGTGCTGGCATGGAAAACTTGGCATGCACTATCCAGAAGTCATGGGACAAGGAAGGGGTAAGGGTAACTTTGGACGGTCTGTTACTTGAGGCACAAGATCATCAAACTAAGGCTCGTCTCCTGGCTGCTTCTTGTCACGATAGCGGTTCTTGGCTGGAAGTAATTCCTGCCGCCCCTCTTGGTACTTTATTGGACCCTGACTAGCTTCGAATTGCTCATGCGCTCAGAGTATGTGCGCCGGTGTGTTATCCGCGGCTCTACCGCTGTGGTCAGCGTATGGAGGAGTCCGGCACTCACACACTCTCGTGCCTCTACATCGGAGGCCGTCATCATAGACATTTGGCGCTGAATGACATAATTAAACGAGCGCTACGCAAAGTCGGCCTTGGTACGATCCGCAAGCACGCCATCGATCGAGGCGATGGTAAGCGACCTGACGGCGTTACAGTCTTCCCCTTCTTCAGAGAGAAAAACCTTTGTTGGGATTACACCTGCGTGGACACCATCGTGACGAGTCACTTGCCTGGCACTTCTTTAGAGGCTGGCAGGGCTGCCAACGCGGCAGTGAACAAAAAAATAAATAAGTATCAATCTCATCGTGACCACTACCTTTTTGAGCTCTTGGCTATCGAGACAACCAGCGTTATTGGCAAAACCAGCAGCATGCTGATCCACGACATCGGCCGACGTTTATCTGTCGCCTCTGGAGACCCTCGCTAAACGTTCTGGCTGAAGCAGAGCCTAAAACAGGCTGTGCAACGTGGCAACGCTTTGAATGTACAGTTAGCTTGTAAGCCTATCAATTTGAGGAGTTATAGATCGGTTTTTTGTTAAGGAAGAGGGGGTAGGCCATTACTCCAGCAGGGCTGGAGGCGGTAGTTGTATGATTGGATGCCACAACTTCTGGCGAGTGTTGAGGCCAAGGGTCTCCCTACTTGTTGTGGGCCTTAGGAAGTAAATGGTGGAGGCATCTTCCCGGGGCCTTCAGGCCCCATTTGAAAAAAAATACTTCAGAATACTCTCGGTGTGCCTAATACGAAGAAAAAAAACGGTCACATGATATTCCCATTCCTATCAGATTTGTTTGCGCTCACAACCACATGCATGTCAATTTAGAATGATTTATCAAGGTTTTCTCTTCCAATGGACAAAAAAACTCCAGAGCTCTCAGGAAGCAAAGATTCTATTGATTTTAACACTTACCTTGGAAAATGCAAGCAGTAAATCCACGTTTAAAATCAAATCCCGCAAAGCGTAACCATTCTAGTGGCAGAAGCACATGATTCACTCTCAAGTGATTGCATTCGCGAACAAACTGCTCATGCAATGCCCAACTAATGGCTTCAAGGTTTTGGTTTTCCGGCTTCCCATCACAGAAATCTCCGAAGCAGAGTAGAGTTAGCTGACCTCGCGTGTAGGTCTTCAGGTGAGGGATTTGCCGGTTATGCCTTCTTGGGAGTTTGCCGGTCAATCCACCCCTACTGCTGCCAAAAAAAACTCAGATAATCAATTGGAGGCCACAGTTAATGCGGGGCTTGTCGATTTTCTCCTACCTGGGACTGTTTGTGTAGCTGTTTTAAGCTAATTATTAGCTTCATTCAGCCCGGAAGCATTACAGGAAATGCGCGATAAACATCCGTCCAATCCGGAGATGATTCATGCAATTGCTCGCACCTCCCGACGATAATGTTGCATCTCCAGTTATCGCTATCGTAGGAGATGTCATGAAGGCAGTCAACTCTTTCCCCCATGCAATAGAGCTGTTCCGAAGAGCCTCAGACCAGAGCACCTTGAGTCCTTCTTGAAGAAAAATGCCGGTGGTGCTGGAGTCAGCAGTCTCGGCCCAAATTTGACAACCTGGCGCCACAGTGTGAAATCCCTCCTGTTGCCAGGAAAGTGTTCTAGGATACTTCACATTGCGCACTTACGAAGAAAAATGGCAAAATTCACCTCATTAATGTTGGCAAGACCCTCCGGCAATTGGTAACCAAGGTTGAATGTGCACCGTTAGCTAATGGTTCAATGAATGGCTGTGAGGCAGCGGCATTGGCTACGAAACGCTTAATCGCAAGTGCCGTATCTGATCGCGTCGTCCTGAAATTTGATTTGAGGAACGCAGAAAACTCTATTCGATCGGATCAATCTTTTCTTGCAAACTGCTCGTGAATACAATCCCTGTATGTATCGACTCTTTCAGCAAGCATACTTCGAACATTCTTCGTTTTATTTAGCTACGAAACAACTTTCTTTGCGACTGGTATCCAACAAAATTAAGGACTCCAAAAGGCCCGCCCTCTTTTTCGTCGGCTTCGATCAATTTGCGCGAAGGGCAGCCTCAAAGATGAATATTTTCAATTGGATAACGGCGCGCTCTGAGGGGTGGAAGCTGGATACTGTTTCAAAAAACTTCCGCGCCCTGCGAGAAAAGGTGAAGCAAGTAGACCTGGATATTAATGGTTAAAAATATGAGTTGACTCACGTTAATAATACTGACATTCCACATCTGCGTTTGGTCGATCCCTTAGTTGAAGTCATTCAGTCAAACATTAACGGCTTGGCGCAGACTCCAGGAAGCAGTTTCGACATGAGAGCTTGGCATGGTGAGGTAGCGATTGTACCAGAAGGTGATCGTCGCGCTATCCAGAAGTCTTGGGGCATGATGGGAGTAAGGGTAGCCATGTAAAGTCGGATCCCCAAGACACAAGATCCGAAAAGTAAGGCTCGCCTCGCGGCTGCTTCATGTCCTGATTGCAGTTTTTGACTAAATGCAATTCCTGTTGCCCCTCTGAATAATTCATTGGACCTTGAAGCGCTGCGAATTGCTTTTGTATTCATAGTTGGTGGACCGGTGTGTTACCCGTAGCTCTTCCGATGTGGGCAGCGCGTGAGAGAGTTAGTCAATCAACGTGATCTCATACCCGTAGAGCAAAGATGGTCATACCAAATATTTGGCACTTATTGATATTCATGAATGAGCTCTACGTAAAACTGGCCTTGGTATGATCCGTAAGTTCTGTATCGATCGTAGCGGCAACAAGCGTCTTGACGGAGTTACAGTCTTCCCTCTCGCCCGAGGAAAAAAACTTTGCAAGGATTGTACCTGCGCAGACACTTTTGCAAGTGAGACCTGCCCACTTCTGCAAGTGAGACCTGCCCAGAACTTCATCCATGACTGGCAGAGCTGTTAATGCGACAGAGAATAAAAATATGAATAACTATCAGTTTCGTCGTGACCGCTACCGTCATGAGCACCTCGTTATCGAGACGACCGCCGTTATTGGTAAGTCCAGCAGTCTCCTGATCTGCGACATGGGCCGACGGTTATCTGCAACCTCCGGAGATTCTGCAAAATATCCTCGTTGAAGCAAAGGCTTGGACTTGCGGTGCAACGTGACTACGCTGTGAGTGTTCAATTTTCTTGTAACTCAATCAACTCAGGGAGTTTTAGATCAGATTTGTTGTTGAGGTTGGAAGTAACTCCAGCAAGGGCTGGAGGTGGCAGTAGGTACTGTTGTATACCACTACCTCTGAGAGTGGCTGCTGCCCGAAGCAGCTTACCGAGCCCTTCGAGACTCTAAAAGAAGATAGCGAAGCGGCAGAAAATGTATGCGTTTGAGGTTATTTGGAGGAGAGATTGTTTAGTCATCGGTCACGTACTCCGTCCAGCTTGAGAGGACGTGGCAGGGCGTCGATGACTATAACTAGTTTCTCTTATTTGGTTGTTCCTCGACTATAGACTTCGTATTCCACGTATTTCTTCGCATTTCTAAGATCTGCTTCTATTATTTGGTATGTAAAATTTGAATGGACCTGCGCGAAAAGCGTCATTTCCACCGTAAATGGATGCATTTAATCAGGTGCGTGATTATTGGACACGGGAGATAAAATAAATAACCGGGAATGCAAATTGATCGAAATGGTTGGTGATAACTACGTAACGATGTGTCGAGGAAGAGAATAATGTTTCGTTTGTTTAGAAAACTTTAATAATCAGGAACAATGGGAAACTAGCAAGAATTTCCTGAGAACAAGAATCATGTTTACATCGTGTGCTTTCAATAGAGATACTGTAAGCACCTTCATTACGCTACGAGATGGCAGAATTAGGCCTTATCTGTTATTGAGGCCGTGTCAAGTTAATGCTAACAAATTATCTGGGTAGTATTTACTCAGATTTCAGAAGGGCTTTTTTGTATTTCTTCAATCCATTTAGATATAGATTTAAAACTTATAAGCTTACACTTTTTGATTTTAAAACTGATAAGCTTACGCATTTTTAATTTAAAACTTATAAGCTTACGCATTTCGAATTTAAAACTTATAAGCTTAGCATTTTGAATTTAAACTTATAAACTTACTCATTTGGAATTCAAAACTTATAAGCTTACGCAATTTGAATTTGAAACTTATACGCTTACGCTTTATTGGGTTTAAATAGGCTTTCCGTTCACCACTAATACTGTCATTAGGTAATACATTAGTTACCTTTGGCAAAACACATTCTGAAGTGCCCACCTCTGTGTCTTGAAGGTACTGATTATCTGGATAGCGCAACGAAATTGACGAGCTTCCTACAATGGAGATGACCCTTGCACTTCAATGCTATTGATATGTTTGGCTGGAAGGTCATTCTTCTGTGAGATGGCATTAGTGTTCATCAAATTTCATCGCACTTTAACGAAAAATGTCTGTTACAATTTTCACAAATAATTATGCATGAAAATGAAATGTAACAGTTAAAAGCATTTGACATAACCGAACAGATTAATGATTTTTTGTGTGTGTGCTATTTTCTGCACAAAAGTCTTTTTAATGATTTTTTGAGTGAATACTATGCATTTTGAAAGCTAGCCGCCCTGCAATATCTACGTGCGGGATGTGAAATTCTTGCAACGTGCAGCTTTCAAGTATTTCCATCATACTCATAGAAAATTTGCGGAAACCTTCCAAAATGAGATGCTTATACTAACTCTGCAATTGTGTTAAGAAAAAACAGGATCTGATTAAATGCCGTCTACGTGATGCAACTATCTGAGTTACAGAACAACGAAAAATACATCTATCGTGACCGTATGGTTAAAGTAGGTAGTGTCTCAATGGACTTAAATTCTGAGAACGTATACTTTTCCCATTTTCTTTTGTGTCGCGTAAATTCCCCCCTCCTCTCCCTCTCAGTATTGGGCACAATATAGCATCTAGATTCATATTCCAAGTCTTTTGTTCAAACATATTTCCAGAAATTTGAAATAGTAATAGAAGAATGTAACCAGGTAGAGTATCTTGTCCATCATTGAGTTCATGCACATCGGCGTTGCTCTTCGCCAATTAGTCCAGAATAACAGGTCACTTCGGCCCGTCATTCTCTCCAACTCTTTCTATTGTTCTCCCGCAGGTCATGCACCTATCATCCGGCCCTTGGCTGTGACGTCACGCGACAAATGACCGGCGCGAAGCATCGTGCCTCCGCCACGTGCAGCGCGGACGTCTTAGTTATGAGGGCGGTGTGCACAGAGAGGGGTGCAAGCGCAGGCCTTTTTTGCAGTTATAACAATAAGGGCAGGTCACGTGGGTTATAATTGCAAGACAGTGGGGATGGATAATGGAGACGAATGTTTATTTGAATGTGGATATGGTTTCGGATGGCTTGATTTACGAGTAGAATTTGTGTTTCATCGTAGCAATTTTTTTCATGGCAGTATATATTGTTATTTTGTCTAGATTTAAATCATCATCTTGAGAACGGTATTGGGTTTGATATTATGGAGTGAATTCACGGGAAAAGATAAATTTTTATTTATAGCTTTTCATGCTCTCCTTGTTTCTTGAGCCAAGCATTTGCAAACGATTGTGCAACGTTCATGCATTTTTTAAAGGCAGATGGAATTTTATGCGTTCTTTAAATTATTTCAACTCCGTGAGTGGGAAGTAGTGCTATTAATAGGGTACTAAATCTTTTTATTCGATTCAGTGTCCCGTTCATCCTCGTTGAAAAATATCTTTAGTTTTCTTTAACAATCCACTTAGATAAATTCTATTCTGACGGATACATAACATATCAAAATCATAAGTGCAATGATGTAAAATCTAGTGTGAACAACCAC
>SDVV010001195.1:0-26607 GCA_016164225.1 Gammarus roeselii | reverse complement strand
TAATTAGGAACACTGATGGAGCACCTTAATTAGGAACACTGATGGAGCACCTTAATTAGGAACACTGATGGAGCACCTTAATTAGGAACACTGATGGAGCACCTTAATTAGGAACACTGATGGAGCACCTTAATTAGGAACACTGATGGAACACCTTAATTAGGAACACTGAAGGAGCACCTTAATTAGGAACACTGATTGAGCACCTTAATTTGGAACACTGATGGAGCACCTTAATTAGGAAGTAATTCGTGAATATCCGTGGCCAATATGATCGGCCGCTGCATGTCTTGCCGTATGAGTGGTTGTGCCGGTCACTGATTTGGGGTGTTCAGACCATGCCTTTTGTGTCACCAAGTAGCAATCGGCATGAAACCACTACTGAAGGAGTTTATCCGCAGTTGTGGTAGCTCGCCAAATTTCCTTGGGTCCCCCCCCCCTAGGAGAAAACGTATTGCTTCTCTAAAATTCGCCGGCCGATGCAAACCGGTGTTAATATTATACAGCTTTGTTGAGGCAGTAATTATTCCGCCCCATAATGACGTTGGTGCATTAACCAAAGAGCCCAGAAGCGGACATTTATTAAGTGAGTTAAGTTTGAATTCGTACGCACTAAAGCGTGCATGTCTTTCATAATTACGAGAAAAATCTTACTAATTACATGAAATTCTTAACGCACGCACTAGTGTGTATCCCTATTAGAGATGACGAGCGTCACGCCCAGCGGTGAAGCTGATGATGGTGAAAGACCGAGCTCCGGGGGAGATGAGCTCCTTAGATGATCCAATCTTGGGGTACTGAGGGGTCTCTACAGCAGCTCGAGTCCACTCCAGCATGAACGACCATGTTGCTATTATGATCGGTCACAATCTTGGGGTGGTGAGGAGTCACTACAGCAGCTGGAGTTCAGTTCAGCTCCTGGAGTTCACTCCAGCATGAACGACCGTGTTGCTATTATGATAGGCTACGATGTTAGCGTATTCAATTATTTCTGCTCTGAGGCCTCAACCATATTGAGTCAAAAGTGGTTCACAGCATTGCACGATCTAATGATCGAATCCCGTTGAATGTGTGGAGGCCCTAGTTGTGAAGGGCCCCTTTTTATGGAGACCCTGGCTGTGGAGGTCCCTTGTTGTGGGGGCCCTTTGGATGTAGAAGCCCTTGGGCAGCTGCCCACTCTGCCCTCTCAATAAACCCGGCCTCGTAGAGCAGAGTTTTTCTTATCGCATTAGACGGATCACCCCCATTGTCAAGTTTAACAGACGAGAATTATATCTGAGTTGTAATTATTACCGAAGAGGCTGTTTAAATGAAAAAGGGAGTAAAATGGGTTCAAGAGGCTTACCTACTTCTTGACACTGTACAGTAGACCGGGCGGTGAGGTATAGGGCCCATAGCACTACACTATAGGGGTCATCAGGTCCAATATCTCTCTACAATAGAGGTCATGAGAGCCCATATCACTATACTATAGAGGTCATAAGGGCCCATATCACTAAACTATAGTGGTCATAGGGGTTCATATATCACTATAATACACTTATCATGAGTGCCCGTATCACTATACTATAGTAGTATATTGTAGGGGTCATAAGAGCCCATATCACTATACTATTGGGATCATGAAGGCCTATATCACTATACTATAGGGGTCAAATGGGCCCATTTTACTATATTACAAGAATCACAAGGGCCCAAACACTATACTAAAAGGTCATAAGGTCCTATATCACTATACTATAGGAGTCATAAGGGCCCATATTACTACACTATAGGAGTCACAAAGGCCTATATCACTATATTATAAGGGTCATCAGAGCCCATATCTTTATACTATAGGGGTCATAAGGGCATATAACACTATACCTTAAGGGCCATAAGAGCCCACAACACTACAATAAGGGTCATAAGGGCCCATAATACTCTACTGGAAGGGTCGGTCATGAAGGCCCATATCACTATGCTATAGGGGTCGTAGGAGCTCATAACATTATACTAAAAGGGTCATAAGAGCACAAACCACTATACTATAAGGGTATAAGGTTGAATAACACTGTACTATGAGGATCAGTAGGGCCCTTCTCACGTCTGTGATACAAAGATTCCTCGGCCCCAGCAATAGAATTCTGCCGCTCGATGCTGTTGTTAGAGGACCACAGTCGAAAATGTTTTCCGTTCGTGCACACGCACAGTGTGTACTGCGTGCACACGAATAGTGTGTGCTGCGTGCACATGCACAGTGTGTACTGCTTGCACACGCGCAGTGTGAGTACTGCGTGCTCACGCACAGTGTGTACTGCCTGCACACGCGCAGTGTGTACTGCGGGCACACGCGCAGTGTGCACTGCATGCACACGCACAGTGTGGTCTGCGTGCACACGCACAGTGTGGACTACGTGCACGCGCGCAGTGTGCACCGCGTGCACACGCTCAGTGTGTATTGCGTGCATCCGCACAGTGTGTACTGCTTGCACACGCGCAGCGTGTACTGCGTGCATAGGAACAGTGTATACTGCTTGCACAAGCACCGTGTGTACTGCATGAACTCGCACAGTGTGTACTGCTTGCACACGCTCAGTGTGTACTGCGTACACACACACAGTGTGTACTGCGCGCACACGCGCAGTGTGTACTGCGTTCATACGCACAGTGTACTGCGTGCACACGCACAGTGTGTAACTGCGCGCACACGCAGTGTGTACTGCGTGCAGTGAGTGTCTTTTGCGGCAAATACACATGCCACCTACAGTGTATCTTGCTGGGCTTTCTATGCATGCCAAAAATACTTCTTGCTACCTGCAGGGCAACATGTGCATGCCACAAACACTTCCTGCTGTCTACAGGGCAGCCTGTGCATGCCCCAAACACTTCTTGCTACCTGCAGGGCAACCGGTGCAGGCCACAAACACTTTTTGCTACCTGCAGGGAAACCTGTGCATGCCACAAACACTTCTTGGTACCCGAAGGGTAACCTGTGCATGCCACAAACACTTCTTGGTACCCGAAGGGCAACCTGTGTATGCCACAAACACTTTTTGCTACTTGCAGGGCTACCTGTGCACGCCACAAACACTTCTTGCTACCTGCAAGGCAACCTGTGCATGCCACAATAACTTCTTTCTACTTGCAGGGCAGCCTGCGCATCCAAAAACACTTCTTGCTACCTGCAGGGCAACCTGTGTATGTCAAAAACACTTTTCGCTACCTGCAGGGCAACCTGTGTATGCCAAAAACACTTCTTGCTACCTGCAGGGCAACCTGTGAATGCCATAAACACTTTTCGCTACCTGCAGGGCAACCTGTGCATGCCATAAACACTTTTCGCTACCTGCAGGGCAACCTGTGCATGCCACACATGCACAGGAAATATTATGAAAATTAAATTGCCGCCTAAGCCAAAACTAGTCTGAATCAACTTTTATTCATGTTTCGAGCAAAAAATTCAAGATCTGTAATTGGTTCTCTCAGGAACGATGTTGGTGAGCTTGAAGCGGACGACACCATAATGAGTGCCCTACTTAATGAATACTTATGTTCTGTATTTACGTTAGAGAAAGTGGATATTCCCAATCCCGAGGATATATAGCAGAGAGACGAATTGTGCTGAACAACCGCTGAAGCCTTAGCACAGTGAACTTTTTCCCCGCCGATGTTATCAAATATTTGGATAAATTGAAAGTCACAAAATCTCCAGGTCCAGACCAAGTTCATCCCAGAATTCTGAAAGAGACTAAAAACGAAATTGCCGAACATTTATCAAACATTTTCACCCAATCTCTCACAAATGACACCTGCCCCTCTAAATAGAAAGAGACCAATTCTACCCCATTTAAAAAAAAGGGACAAAAAGTGTCCCGGAAATTACCGTCCAATTAGTCTTACCTCAGTCATTGGCAAATTGATGGAAAGTTGGATAACGGATAAAATACAGAATTCTTAGAATCAAACAAATTGATTGGCGACTCTCAGCATGGTTTTAGACACAACCGTTCTTGTCTTACGAACCTGCTACTGTTTTCAAGAATATAATAGAAATCCACGACACAAAATCTCCAATCGAAATCATTTACCTTGACTTTCAAAAGGCCTTTGATAAAGTCCCCCACAAGCGCCTAATTAGTAAATTGCACAGCATCGGTACCCGAGGCGAACTTAACAACTGGATAAAATGCTGGCTTACGGACAGACGGCAACGAGTGGTACTTAACGAAGCTTTCTCCCCCTGGGGTAATGTTACAGGCGGCGGGCCTCAAGGATACGTTTTGGGTCCTGTTCTTTTTTATAATATTCATTAACGATCGCGATAGCAACGTACTCTTGAACATTAGCAAGTTTGCAGACGATACTAAGATAGGAGGAAAAGTGCAAACCTTACTAGAGTGCGAGCAGATCCAACTAGACTTGGACAAAATTGTTGATTGGTCAGAAAAGTGGCCAATTTAATCTAATGTAGACAAAAGGAAAGTAATGCAAATAGGTCCTCTTACCCTCAAGCACGAATATTCAATGTCCGGAAAAAAACTCATTCTTGTCACTAAAGAGAGAGAGAGAGATTTAGAAGTCATAATTAGTAACGACTTAAAAAATGCAAGCAATGTAACGATGCTGCCAAGAAATACAACAAAATGCAAGGTATGATATACCGCACTGTCTCGTACAAAAATCCACACAGTATGCTCAAGTTATACAATGCATTTGTTAGACCGCATCTCGAGTAATCCGTTCAGTTCTAGTCTCCATAACTTCGAAAAGACGTAATTAAATTAGAGAAGTTTCAACGCAGAGCTACCAAATCGTACAAAGACAGTCCACGTGAACTCACTCATTATTCGTTGGAGAAACGTCGCGTCAGATGCGACATGATCGAAGTGTGGAAGATTATGAAGGGTAAGGAAAACGTCGACCGAGCAAACGTTTTCACCCTAGATATGAACGGAGTGACTGGGAACAACGGATTCAAACTCGTTGGGAAACGTTTCTCACTCGACATCACACGCAATTTTTTCACGTATTGAGTTGTCAATGAATGGAACAAACTTCCAGCGGAGGCGGTAAACAGCAATACAATCGAAACGTTCAAGTCCCGGCTCGATACGTTCCACATAAATTGCCGATAAATGGCTAAGCCGTTCCATTTCTTGATGTTTTTAAAAATGAAATTACGCATGAAGCTTTTTTTGACGTTCTACTTCGAAACTAATCCTCTTGTTATCAAAAGGCAGCCTAATTTGGGCCGATAGGCTTAAATTAGGTTGCTCTGCTACCTGCAGGGCAACTTCTTGCTACCTGCAGGGCAACCGGTGCAGGCCACAAATACTTTTTGCTACCTGCAGGGCAACCGATGCATGCCACAAATACTTTTTGCTACCTGCAGGGCAACCGATGCATGCCACAAATACTTTTTGCTACCTGCAGAGCAGCCTGTGCATGCCACAAACACTTCTCGCTATCTGCAGGGCAACTTGTGCAAGTCCCAAATACTTCTTGCTACCTGCAGTGCTTGCCGCTAACGTGTAAACCACCCATGTTGCATTCCGTCAACAGTGAATTTCACTGCAGTGCATGACGCCTACGGTGCATGCCGTCTACTGTGCATGCCGCTAACAATGCATGCCGCCTACAGTGTATACCGTCTACAGTGCATGCCACTTACAGATCATGCCGCTTACAAATCATGCCGCCTACAGTGCATGCCACCTACAGTGCATGCCACCCACAGTGCATGCCGCCAACAGTGCATGTCGCATACAGCGTTTGCCGATTACAGTGCATGCCGCCTACAGTGCATGCCTTCTACAGTGCATGTCACCTACAGTACATGCCGCCTACAGTGCATGCCGTCTACAGTGCATGTCACCTACAGTGCATACACCCTACAGTGCATGTCACCTACAGTGCATGCCGCTTACAGTGCATGCCGCCTACAGTGCATGTCACCTACAGTGCATACACCCTACAGTGCATGCCGCCTTCAGCGCATGCCGCCTACAGTGCATGCCGCCTACAGTGCATGCCGCCTACAGTGCATACACCCTACAGTGCATGTCACCTACAGTGCATGCCGTCTACAGTGCATGCCACCTACAGTGCATGCCGCCTACAGTGCATGCCGTCTATAGTGCATGCCGTCTACAGCACATGCCGCCTACAGTGCATGTCGCCTACAGTGCATGTCGCATACACCGCTTGCCGATTATAGTGCATGCCGCCTACAGTGCATGTTGCCTACAGTGCATGCCAACTACAGAGCTTGCCATCTACAGTGCATGCCATCTACAGTGCATGCCACCTACAGTGCATGCCGTCTACAGTGCATGCCGCCTATAGTGCATGCCGTCTACAGCGCATGCCGCCTACAGTGCATGTCACCTACAGTGCATGTCACCTACAGCGCTTGCCGATTACAGTGCATGCCGCCTACAGTGCATGCCGCCGAAAGCGCATTCCACATGCGGTACATGTCGCTTACAAGCTTCCCCCCCTCCCCTCCCGCCGCTGCCTACAGCTCTGTCGAGGGAGCGCATTGTTATTCAGGGAGCTGTTGTTCAGCAGGATAATGATCGTCATGAATCATTCGAACTGCTCGAACCAGAATCAGGACTCCTCTTACAGCTTTGTCGCTATCCTGCGTTGCTCTACATCAATCAACATCTCTTGCAAAGGACTTCTATCAAATGAAGATTGATTTCCAAATTAATTTTCGTACACTTTAGAAAATGATCAAATAGGATTTACTTGCAATTACTTTCTTGCCCTTCAGTATTAAAGGGATCCTAACGCCCAATTAAGGATTGCTTGACAAGAATCCTACAATAACACGTAAGGATTGCGTGTTAGGGATCTTAATACGCAATCCTTCAGTTTCAACGGCCTAACCCCAATCCCCGTCCTCTTGTTCCCTGGTATGAGTTAACAGTACGCCGACGCACGGAAAACTTTTTTTACGGAATTCCAACTGCAATCCTAATTTTCATAAATCAATGCTATCAACATATTAAATTTATATACACAACTGAGAGACGATCCTGGGCTATTTTGTCGCTCGACTATGGCGGACGTTTCTAGTTTGATCATTAATAAATATCTGAAAGAATAAATTTCTGAATACATTTGATATCTATGCATAAAATTTATGGTGATCATATGAGTGGAATATTTTATAAAATTAAACCTGTTGTAATAAATTCCATTCATTTCATCAACTTATTAGCATGGTACAATATTTATGCAATTTCAAATATTACAATCGGAACCGATAAAGACTAAGTATGGGACTTTCTATAGTACCACAGTATCGGTATCTGTCTGAAATTAAGTATCGGCATCGGTCTACATTTGGGTATCTGAGCATCTCTACTGCATGCCACCTGCAGTGCTTCCCACCATCATTGCATGCCACCTGCATTGCTTCCCACCATCTCTGCATGCCACCTGCAATGCTTCCCATCATCACTGCATGCCACCTTCAATGCTTCCCACCATCACTGCACGTCACCTGCAGTGCATTCCACCAGCTGCACGCCACCTGCAGTGCATTCCACCAGCTGCACGCCACCTGCAGTGCATTTCACCAGCTGCACGCCACCGGCAGTGCATTCCACCAGCTGCATGCCATCTGCAATGCATTCCACCAGCTGCACGCCACCTGCAGTGCATTCCACCAGCTGCACGCCACTCGTAGTCACACCGAGCTAAACCTGTTCATTTTTCCCAAGTGTGTGTTGTATCGAGTGTGTACATGCATTCCCAAGTGGGTGTAGTGTCGAGTGTGTACACGCATTTCTATGTATGTGTTGTGTCGAGTGTGTACACGCAATTCCAAGTGGGTGTTGTGTCGAGTGTGTACACGCAATTCCAAGTGGGTGTTGTGTCGAGTGTGTTCACGCATTTCCAAGTGGGTGTTGTGTCGAGTGTGTACGCGCAATTCCAAGTGAGTGTTGTGTCGAGTGTGTACACGCAATTCCAAGTGGGGTTTGTGTCTAGTATGTACACGCAATTCCAAGTGGGTGTTGTATCGAGTGTGTACACGCATTTCCAAGTGGGTGTTGTGTCGAGTGTGTACACGCAATTCCAAGTGAGTGTTGTGTCGCGTGTGTACTCGCAATTCCAAGTGGGTGATGTATCGAGTGTGTACACGCAATTCCAAGTGAGTGTTGTGTCGAGTGTGGACTCGCAATTCCAAGTGCGTGTTGTGTCGAGTGTGTACACGCAATTCCAACTGAGTGTTGTGTCGAGTGTGTACTCGCAATTCCAAGTTGGTGTTGCATCGAGTGTGTACACGTAATTCCAAGTGAGTGTTGTGTCGAGTGTGTACTCGCAATTCCAAGTGGATGTTGTGTCGAGTGTGTACACGCAATTCCAAGTGGGTGTTGCGTCGAGCGTGCGCACGCAATTCCAAGTGGGTGTTGTGTCGAGTGTGTACACGCAATCCCAAGTGGGTGTTGTGTCGAGTGTGTACACGCAATTCCAAGTGGGTGTTGTGTCGAGTGTGTACACGCAAATCGTAGTGGGTGTTGTGTCGAGTGTGCACATGCAATTCCTAGTGGGTGTTGTGTCGAGTGTGTACACGCAATTCCTAGTGGGTGTTGTGTCGAGTGTATACACGCAATTCCAAGTGGGTGTTGTGCCGAGTGTGTACACGCAATTTCAAGTAGGTGTTGTATCGAGTGTGTACACGCATTTCCAAGTGGAAGTTGTGTAGAGTGTGTTGTACACGCAATCCCAAGTGAGTGTTGTGTCGAGTGTGTACACGCAATTCCAAGTGGGTGTTGTGTCGAGTGTGTACACGCAATTCCAAGTGGGTGTTGTGTCGAGCGTGTGCATGCATTTCCAAGTGGGTGTTGTATCGAGTGTGCACACGCATTTCCAAGTGGGTGTTGTGTCGAGTGTGTACACGCAATTCCAAGTGAGTGTTGTGTCGAGTGTGTACACGCATTTCCATGGGGGTGCTGTGTTGAGTGTGTACACGCAATTCCAAGTGAGTGTTGTGTTGAGTGTGTACACGCAATTCCAAGTGGGTGTTGTGTCGAGTGTGTGCACGCAATTCCAAGTGAGTGTTGTGTTGAGTGTGTACACGCAATTCCAAGTGGGTGTTGTGTCGAGTGTGTACACGCAATTCCAAGTGAGTGTTGTGTCGAGTGTGTACACGCAATTCCAAGTGAGTGTTGTGTCGAGTGTGTGCACGCAATTCCAAGTGGGTGTTTTGTCGAGTGTGTACACGCAATTCCAAGTGAGTGTTGTGTCGAGTGTGTACACGCAATTCCATGTGGATGTTGTGTCGAGTGTGTGCACGCAATTCCAAGTGAGTGTTGTGTTGAGTGTGTACACGCAATTCCAAGTGGGTGTTGTGCCGAGTGTGTACACGCAATTCCAAATGGGTGTTGTGTCGAGTGTGTGCACGCAATTCCAAGTGAGTGTTGTGTCGAGTGTGTACACGCAATTCCAAGTGGGTGTTTTGTCGCGTGTGTACACGCAATTCCAAGTGGGTGTTTTGTCGAGTGTGTGCACGCAATTTCAAGTTGATTAAACCCATCAACAGTCCCAGCTGGGATTTGTGGATGGACCACAAATCCCAGCTGGGACGAGTATTGCTTCTGAGGCGCGAACACCGACCAGTATTGAGGCCGTTTGAGGCGGCAATAGCCTAGCTTGTCGGGGACGGAGGCGGCAGTGTGAGCGGGCAAGTCGAGTGGCGCTCCGCAAGCAGGTAAGGAAGAGCAGGGCTGGTACGAACACAATGCAGGGTGAAAAGGTAAAATGGTCGTATGGCGAGCGGGCCAGCGAAAATGGTCGTATGGCGAACGGGTCAGCTGAAATTATCGTTTGGCAAGCGGGGCAGCAAAAAAGATCGTATGGCGAGCGGACCAGCAAAAAGGATCGTCGTGTGGCGAGCGGGCCAGCGATAATGGTCGTATGGCGAGCGGGCTTGCGGAAATGGTCGTATGGTGAATGAATTCGCGAAAGTAATTGAACGGAAGCCACCGAACGTGGGTGTGCGAGGCGAGAGGGTTAGGGCCCCATCGTCAGGTAACCCTTCACCATTAGAGACAATGGATCGTGCTAAGGGAGCAACGAATCGTCCTAAGGGGACAACGGATCGTGCTAAATAGACAATGGATCGTGCAAAGGGGGCAACGGATCGTGCTATGGGGGCACCGGATCGTGCAATGGGGCAACGAAACAACGATCTCCTTGAATGGTAGATTATGTTGTTTTGACTCACAATCGCCATGATGGGAAATTGAATACCGAATACCAGGGCTTGAGTCTAAAAAATCTGTTTTAATAACTGCATTTATCGTTTACAAAATAATTGTCAAAAGCGTCTTAGGCCTGCAACGTATTAATTGAACACTCTCATGGGTGTTCACGTAAGCGATGTAACTTGACACATTGTATTCCAGTAAAATAATTAGAAATAGGTGCGTAATAACTATGCAACCTCCTTTAATAGGTGCGTAATAGGTATGCAACCTCCTTTAATAGGTGCGTAATAATTATGCAACCTCATTTAATAGGTGTGTAATAAGTATGCAACCTCCTTTATACGAGCCGTAATAGCTATGCAACCTCCTTTAACAGGTGTGTAGTAGGTATGCAACCTCCTTTGATAGGTGCGTAAAAAGATTGCAACCTCCTTTAATAGGTGCGTGATGAGTGTGCAACCTTCTCTAGTAAGTTTGTAATAAGTGTGCAACCTCTTTTATTAGGTGCGTATTAAGCATGCAACCTTATTTTATAGGTTTCTAATAGGTATGCAACCTCCTTGAATAGGGGCAGAATATGTATGCAACCTTCTTTAATAGGTGCGTAATAAGTATGCAACCTTTTTTAATGAATTCGTAATATGTATGCAAACTCCTTTTATAGGTTTGTAATAAGTATGCAACCTCCTTTCATAGGTTTGTAATAAGAATGCAACCTCCTTTAATAGGTGCGTAATAAGTATGAAACCTTCTATTATAGGTTTGTAATAAGTATGCAACCTCCTTTACTAGGTGCGCAATAAGAATGCAACCTCCTTCTATAAAAGGGTAATATGTATGCAACTTCTTTTGATAGGTTGGTAATAAGTATTCAACCTCCTTCAATAGGTTTGTATTGAGTATGCAACCTCCTTTTACAGGTGCGTAATAGGAATGCTACCTCCGTTTTATAGGTTTGTACTATGTATGCAACCTCATTTAAATGGAGCGTGATAGGTATGCAACCTCCTTTTAGAGGTTTGTAATAAGTATGCAACCTCCTTGTACAGGCTGGTAATGAGTATTCAACCTCCTTTAATAGGTGCGTAATAAGTATGCAACCTCCTTTATTAGGTGCGTAATAAGTATGCAACCTTCTTGTGTAGGTTTGTATTAAGTATGCATCCTCCTTTAATAGGTTCGTAATAAGTGTGCAACCTCTTTTAATAAGTAAGTAATAAGTATGCAACGTCCTTTGATAGGTGCGTAATATGTATGCAACCTTCTTATATAGGTTTGTATTAAGTATGCATCCTCCTTTAATTTGTGCGTAATAAGTATGCAACCTCCTTCATTAGGTGCGTAATGTGTATGCAACCTTCTTTTATAGGTTTTTATTAAGTATGCAACCTCCTTTAATGTGGGCGTAATAAGTGTGTAACCTCCATTAATAGGTGCGTAATAAGTGTGCAACCTTTATAGGTTGGTAATATGTATGCAACCTCCTTTAATAGGTTCGTAATAAGTATGAACCTTCCTTTATAGGTTTGTAATATGTATGCAACCTTCTTTAATAGGTGTGTGATAAGTATGCAACGTCCTTTAGTAGGTGCGTAATAAGTATGCTTCCTCCTTTAATAGGTGCGTGATAAGTGTGCAACCTCCTTTAATAGGAGCCTAATATGTATTCAACCTCATTTAATAGGTGCGTAATAGGTATACAACCTCCTTTAACGGGTGCGTAACAATTATGCAACCTTCTTTGATAGGTTTGTAATAAGCATGCAACCTCCTTTCATAACTTTGTAATAAGTATGCATTCTCCTTTAATAGCTGCGTGATAAGTATGCAACCTTATTATATAGGTTTGTAATATGCATGCAACCTCCTTTAATAAGTGCGTAATAAGTATGCAACCTCCTTTTTTATAGGTTTGTAATAAGTCTGCAACCTCCTCATATAGGTTTGTGATATGTATGCAACATTCTTTAATAGGTGCATAATAAGTATTTAACCTCATTTAATAGGCGCGTAATGAGTATGCAACCACCTTTTGGAGGTTTTTATTATGTATTCAACCTCCTTTAATAGGTTTGTAATATGTATGCAACCTCCTCTAATATGAGCGTAATAAGTTTGCGACCTCCTTTAATAGGTACGTAATATGTATGCCACGTATTTTAATAGGTGCGTAATAAGTGTGCAAACTTCTTTGATAGGTACGTATTAAATATGACATCCTTATATAGGTTTGTATTAGGTGTGCATCCTCCTTTAATAGATGCGTAATAAGTATGCAACCTCCTTCATTAGGTGCTCAATATGTATGCAACCTTTTTTTATAGGTTTCCAATAGGAATGCAACCTCCTTTAATAGGTGCGTGATAAGTGTACAAGCTCTTTTAATAGGAGTGTAATGTGTATTCAACCTCCTTTAATAGGTGCATAATAGGTATGCAACCTCCTATAAAGGGTGCGTAATAATTATGCAATCTTCTGCGATAGGTTTCTAATTAGTATGCAACCTCCTTTCATAGGTTTGTAATAGGTATGCAACCTCCTTTAATAGCTGCGTAATTAGTATGCAACCTTATTATATAGGTTTGTAATATGTATGCAACCTCATTTAATAGGTGCGTAATAGGTATGCAACCTCCTTTTATAGGTTTGTAATAAGTGTACAACCTCCTTTAAAAGGTGCGTAATATGTATACAACCTCCTTCAATAGGTGCATAACATGTATGCAACCTTCTTTTATAGGTTTGTAACAAGTATGCAACCTCCTTCAATTGGTGCGTAATAAGTGTGCTACCTCCTCTAATAGGTGCGTAACAAGTATGCAACCTTCTTTCATAGGTTTGTAATATGTATACAACCTCCTTTAATAGGTGACTAATATGTATGCAACCTCTCTTAATAGGTTTTATTAAGCATGCAACCTTCATAAATAGGAGCGAAATAAGTATGCACACCTCCTTTTATAGGTTTGTAATAAGTATGCAACATCCCTTAACAGATGCGTAACAAGTAACCTTCTTCTATAGGTTTGTAATATGTATGCAACCTCCTTTAATAGGTGACTAATATGTATGCAACCTCTTTTAATAGGTTTTATTAGGCATGCAACCTCCATAAATAGGTGTGAAATAAGTATGTACACCTCCTTTTATAGGTTTGTAATAAGTATGCAACATCCTTTAATAGGTGCGTAATATGTGTGCAACCTCCTTTAATGGGTACGTAATAAGTATGCAACCCCCTTCAATAGGTGCGTAATAAGTATGCTACCTCCTTATATAGGTTTGTTATATGTATGCAACCTCCTTCAATAGGTGCGGAATAAGTAAGCAACATCCTTGAATATATACGCTCTAAGTATGCAACCTCTTTTTGTAGGTGTGTGATATGTATGCAACCTTCTTTTATAGGCTTGTAATAAGTATGCAACCTCCTTTCATAGGTGCCTAAGAAGTATGCAACCTTCTTATATAGGTTTGTAATAAGTATGCAACCTTCTTTAATAGGTGAGCGATAAGTATGCAAACTTCTTTTATAGGTTTGTATAAGGTATGCAACCTCCTTCAATGGGTGCGTTATAAGTATGCAACCTTCCTATATAGGTTTGTATTATGTATGCTACCTCCTTTAATAGGTGCGTAATGAGTTTGCAACCTCATTTAATAGGTACGTGATAGGTATGCAACCTTCTTTAATAGGTGCGTAATAAGTTTGCAACCTCCTTTGATAAGTACGTAATAAGAATATAAACTCCTTTCATAGGAGCGTAATAGGTATGCAACCTTCTTTAATAGGTGCGTACTGAGTGTGCAACCTTCTTTAATAGGTGCGTAATAAGTAGGCAACCTTCTTTTATAGGTTTGTAACATGTATGCAACCTCCTTTAATAGGTGCGTAATAAGTATGCAACCTCCTTTTATAGGTTGGTAATAGGTATGCAACTTCCTTTAATAAGTTTGTAATAAGTATGCAACCTCCTTTAATAGGTGCATAATAAGTATGCAACCTCCTCTAATAGGTGCGTAACAAGTATGCAACCTTCTTCTATAGGTCTGTAATATGTATGCAACCTCCTTTAATAGGTGACTTATATGTATGCAACCTCTTTTAATAGGTTTTATTAAGCATGCAACCTCCATAAATAGGTGCGAAATAAATATGCACAGCTTCTTTTATAGGTTTGTAATAAGTATGCAACTTCCTTTAACAGGTGCGTAATAAGTATGCAACCTCCTTTAATAAATACGTAATAAGTATGCAAACTCCTTTAATAGGTGCGTAATAAGTATGCAACTTCCTTTTATAGGCTTGTAATATGTATGCAACCTCCTTCAATAGGTGCGTAATAAGTAAGCAACATCCTTTAATATGTAGGCACTAAGTATGCAACCTTCTTTTGTAGGTGTGTAATATGTATGCAACCTTCTTTTATAGGTTTGTAATAACTATGCAACCTCCTTTCATTGGTGCCTAAGAAGAATGCAACCTCCTCATATAGGTTTGTAATAAGTATGCACCCTCCTTTGATAGGTGAGCGATAAGTATGCAAACTTCTTTTATAGGTTTGTATAAGGTATGCAACCTCCTTCAATAGGTGCATGATAAGTATGCAACCTCCTTTAATAGGTGCGTAATGAGTTTGCAACCTCATTTAATAGGTACGTAATAAGTATGCAACCTCATTTAATAGGTGCGTAATTAGTGTGCAACCTCCTTTAATAAGTACGTAATAAGAATGGAACTTCCTTTCATAGGAGCGTAATAGATATGCAACCTCCTTTGATAGGCGCGTACTGAGTGTGCACCCTCCTTTAACAGGTGCGTAATAAGTATGCAACCTCCTTTTATAGGTTTGTAATAAGCATGCAACCCCCTTTAGTAGGTGCGTAATAAGTTTGCAACCTCCTTGTGTAGGTGCGTAATATGTATGCAACCTCCTTTAATAGGTTCGTAGTAAGTGTGCAACCTCCTTCAATAGGTACGTAATAAGTATGCAACCTTCTTTATTAGGTGCGTAATAAGTGTGCAACCTCCTTTAATAGGTGCGTAATAAAATGCAACCTTCTTCTATAGGTTTGTATTATGTGTGCAATCTCCTTTAATAGGTGCGTAATAAGTATGCAACCTTCTTTAATAGGTGCGTAATAAGTGTGCAACCTCCTTTCATTAGTTTGTAATAAGTATGCAACCTTCTTAATTTGGTGAGTAATAATTATGTAACCTCCTTTCATTAGTTTGTAATAAGTATGCAACCTTCTTAATTTGGTGAGTAATAATTATGTAACCTTATTTTATAGGTTTGTGCTTAGTATGTAACCTTCTTTAGTTGATGTGTAATATGTATGCAACCTCCTTTTATAGGTTTGTGATAAGTATGCAACCTCCTTGTATGGGTTTGCAATATGTATGAAACCTCCTTTAATAGGTTTTTAATAATTATGCAACCTCCTTTTGAAGGTTTGTAATGGGTATGCAACCTCCTTTAATAGGTACGTAATAGGTATACAACCTCCTTTAATAGGTGCGCATGGGTTTGTAATATGTATGAAACCTCATTTAATAAGTTTGTAATAAGAATGCAACCTCCTTTTGAAGGTGTGTAATATGTTTGCAACCTTCTTTTATAGGTCTGTAATACGTATGCAACCTCCTTTAATAGGCTTGTAATTAATTTGCAATCTCGTTTAATAGGTGCGTAATAAGTATGCGGTTCCTCTAATATGTATGTAATAAGTATGCAATCTCCTTTTATAGGCTTGTAATAAGTATACAACCTCCTTTAATAGGTGCGGAATAAGTATGCAGCCTCCTTTTGAAGGTTTGTAATGGGTATGCAACCTCCTTTAATAGGTACGTAATAAGACTAAAACCTCCTTTAATAGGTGCGTAACAAGTATGCAACCTCCTTTTATAGGTTTGTAATATGTATGCGACCTCCTTTAATAGGTGCGTAATAAGTATGCAACCTCCTTTAATAGGTTTGTAAAAAGTATGCAACTTCCTTTAATAGGTGCGTAATTAGTAAGCAACCTCATTTTATAGGTTTGTAATATTTATTCAATCTCCTTTAAGATGTGCCTAATAAGTATGCAACCTCCTTTCATACAGTAGGTTCTTAACAATCATCCAACCTCTTTTTATAGGTTTGTAATAAATATGCAACCTCCATTAATAGGTGCGTAATAAGTATGCAACCTCCTTTAATAGGTGCGTAACAAGTACGCAACCTCCTTCTATAGGTTTGTAATAACTATGCACCCTCTTTTGATAGGTGCGTAATAAGTATGCAACCTTCTTTTATAGATTTGTAATAAGTATGCAACCTCCTTCAATAGGTGCGTAATAAGTATGCAACCTTCTTTAATAGGTGCCGAACAAGTATGCAACCTGCTTTTATAGATTTACAATATGTATGAGACCTCCTATAATAGGTGCGTAGTAAGTATGCAACCTCTTTATATAGGTTTTTAATGAATATGCAACCTCTTTTAATAGGAGCGTAATACGTCTGCTACCTCCTTGTATTGGTTCGTAATAAGCATGCAACCTCATTTAGTTAGTGCGTAATAAGAACGCAACCTCCTTCAATAGGTAAGTGATAATTATGCAACCTCCTTCAATAGGTGCGCAATAAGTGTGCAACCTCCTTTAATAGATACGTAATAGATATGCAGCCTCCTTCAATAGATGCGTAATAAATATGCAACCTCCTATAATAGGTGCGAAATAAGCATGCAACCTTCTGTTATAGGTTTTTAATTAGTATGCAACCTCATTTAAAAGATGCGTAATAAGTATGCAACCTCATTTAATAGGTTCGTAGTATGTATACAGCATCTTCCAATAAGGGCGTGATAAGTGTGCAACCTCCTTTAATATTTGCGTAGTAGGTGTGCAACCTCCACTAATAGGGGCGTAATAAGTATGCAACCTCCTTTAATAGATGCGTTCTAGTCTCGACGATGCTACCATTACGCACTAGCGTCCGTATATATTACTGTTGAAGTTCTAAATGGCTGGAAGCGGAGGTCCGTTTCGTCTTGCCGTTTTTCTTATGCGCACTACATGCGTCTGACATTGCTAAAATTTTCAACTTTTTCTAACATCAAAAGCGTTGTTTTTTTTCTCGCACACTGAGACGTGCGAGCCTATTGGAATCCATGATCATCGAGCCTTACGGGGGAGCCTATTATGAATCGCGTGGAGGCTCGTTACGAGTTGGAATGTTACACAGAAAAATGTATACATATGAAATGCTTGAGTAGAATAATTAATTATTACAGTCCGCGGATTACTGGTACAGAAGGCGAGGGTCGCGTCTAGGCTGGTCGAGGTGCGTCGAGATCAGTCGAAACATGTTGAGGCGAGTCGAGTTGGTCGCGACGAGCCAAGACTGGCCGAAATGGCTCGAGACAAGACGAGATGAGCTTAGACGAGGGGTCTCGAGGGAGCCGGGGAGCTCGGAAAGACTCGGGGGACTTACGTTACCATCCGGAAATCGTCGGGCACTATTGGGACTCAAGGGTTTTTTGCCCCCCTCCCACCCTATTCCCTTTAACTATGAGTGCAAAATCAATAATCCGAGCAGTTTTTCTGCCCGTGACGAACCTGCCCTTACTTTCTTCTTCACGATCCACAATTTTGTCATGCATAACAATGCTAGTGAATTTGTGCGGGAGTTTCTGTTTGTGATTTTGTGAATAGGTGTCCTTTCTTCAGTCTTTGCGCGCTCACGCGTGCACAGGCCATATGTTATTTTTCGGGTTGACCTGGACTCCATAACTATAAACCTTGTGACGCGTTGCGGTTGAAGTTGATCTAATCTGTGAAGCCATAGACCTTGCACCAATTTCGACGATACTATCTGTGCGCGCCAGCGCGCGTGCATATTAATCTTGGAGTTCTGAGTGGTCGTAGGCGGGAATTCGTTTCGTCTGAGTCTTTATCTTACCCGAATAACTAAATTGTACCTCTACTTAACTAGACCGTGTAGCTGTAAACATAGTGTTGCGTTGCTGTCGGAGCTGACTTTGTCCGTACAGCCGTAAGGACTAAGTCAGGTGCGTAATAAGTATGCAACCTCCTTTAATGGGTGTTTAACAAGTTAGCAACCTGTTTTTATAGGTACGCAATATGTATGAGACTTCCTTTAATATTTGCGTAATAAGTATGCAATCTCCTTTTTTAGGTTTGTAATAGGTATGAGGTATACAACCTCCTTTAATAGGAGCGTTATAAGTATGCAAACTAATTTTATTGGTTTGTGATAAGAATGCAATCTTCTTTAATTGGTGCATATTAAGTATGCAACCTCATTTAATAGGTGCGTTACATTTATGCAACCTCCTTTTATATGTTTGTAATAAGTATGAAACCTCTTATAATAGGTACGTAATACGTATGCAACCTCCTTTTATTGGTTTGTAATAAGTATACAACCCCCTTTTGAAGGTTTGTAATAAGTATGCAACCTTCTTCAATAGGTGTGTAATAAGTATGCAACCTCCTTATATAGGTTTGTAATATGTATGCAACCTACTTTTATAGGTTTGTATTGAGTATTTAACCTCCATTAATAGGTGCGTAAGATATATGTAACCATCTTCCATAGGTTTGTGATAAGTATGCAACCTCCTTTAATTGGTGCGTAATAAGTGTGCAACCTCCTTTAATAGGTACGTAATAGGTATGCAACCTCCTTCCTTCCTGAAATACTACTACCTTTGAAAAAATAACAATCGCCAATAACTGAACTTGTAAATTGTGCCTTCCGCAGGGCATGAGGTACTAAATTATTTAGGGAGCAGATATCTTCAAATCCCTATCACTCGGTGCCGTCTCGAATCACTATCATTCGGTGCCGCCTCGAATCCCTATCACTCGGTGCCTCTCGAATCCCTATCACTCGGTGCCGCCTCAAATCACTATCACTTGGTGCCTCCTCAAATCCCTATCACTCGGTGCCGCCTCAAATCACTATCACTCGGTGCCTCTTCAAATCACTATCACTCGGTGCCTCCTCAAATTCCTATCACTCGGTGCCTCCTCAAATAGCTATCACTCTGTGCCTCTTCAAATCACTATCACTCGGTGCCTCCTCAAATTCCTATCACTCGGTGCCTCTTCAAATAACTATCACTCTGTGCCTCTTCAAATGACTATCACTCGGTGCCTCTTCAAATGACTGTCACTCGGTGCCTCATCAAATGACTGTCACTCGGTGCCTCTTCAAATGACTATTACTCGGTGCCTCTTCAAATGACTATCACTCGGTGCCTCTTCAAATGACTATCACTCGGTGCCTCTTCAAATGACTATCACTCGGTGCCTCTTCAAATGACTATCACTCAGTGCCTCTTCAAATGACTATCACTCGGTGCCTCTTCAAATGACTATCACTCGGTGCCTCTTCAAATGACTATCACTCGGTGCCTCTTCAAATGACTATCACTCGGTGCCTCTTCAAATGACTATCACTTGGTACCTCTTTAAATCACTATCACTCGGTGCCTCTTCAAATCACTATCACTCGTTGCCTCCTCTTCACGCACTTAGCAGAGATGAACATTTATCGCGCGAAATGAAAATGCAAAAAGTGGCAAAGTATAGGCAGACCTGACAGACGATAGCAGTGAGAGCCCTGTACAGGCATGCCTGACAGACGATAGCATTGAGAGCCCTGTACAGGCAGGCCTGACAGACGATAGCATTGAGAGCCCTGTACAGGCAGGCCTGACAGACGATAGCATTGAGAGCCCTGTACAGGCATGCCTGACAGACGATAGCATTGGGAGCCCTGTACAGGCAGGCCTGACAGGCGATAGCATTGAGAGCCCTATACAGTCAGGCCTGACAGACGATAGCATTGAGAGCCCTGTACAGGCAGGCCTGACAGACGATAGCATTGAGAGCCCTGTACAGGCAGACTTGACAGACGATAGCATTGAGAGCCCTGTACAGGCAGGCCTGACAGACAATAGCATTGAGAGCCCTGTACAGGCAGACCTGACAGACGATAGCATTGAGAGCCCTGTACAGGCAGATCTGACAGACGATAGCATTGAAAGCCCTGTACAGGCAGGCCTGACAGACGATAGCATTGAGAGCCCTGTACAGGCAGGCCTGATAGACGATAGCATTGAGAGCCCTGTACTAGCAGACCTGACAGACGATAGCATTAAGAGCCCTGTACAGGCAGACCTGACAGACGATAGCATTGAGAGCCCTGTACAGGCAGGCCTGACAGACAATAGCATTGAGAGCCCTGTACAGGCAGGCCTGACAGACGATAGCATTGAGAGCCCCGTACAAGCAGGCCTGACAGACGATAGCATTGAGAGCCCTGTACAGGCAGGCCTGACAGACGATAGCATTGAGAGCCCTGTACAAGCAGGCCTGACAAACGATAGCATTGAGAGCCCTGTACAGGCAGGCCTGACAGACGATAGCACTGAGAGCCCTGTACAGGCAGGCCTGACAGACGATAGCATTGAGAGCCCTGTACAGGCAGACCTGACAGCTTTCAACCTCGGGACCGTCCCTCTGCCAGCGAGGGGTGGAACCAGCGGCGTCAATCAATACGCCGTGGCGGCGGCGAAGGGAGTTGACAATATGACATGGTGGAGTTTGTGCCCAACAAATGGCTGCTAAAATTAGCAATATATACAATAATTGAGCAGCGACCAAAAGATATTAGCAGCATTGGCGCAACAATAAATTGGAAAACGATGAAATCGATCATCGGCGCAGCAATACAAGGGAAAATGATGAAGTCGATCATCGGCGCAGCAATACAAGGGAAAATGATGAAGTCGATCATCGGCGCAGCAATACAAGGGAAAATGATGAAGTCGATCATCGGCGCAGCAATACAAGGGATACTGATGTAGTCGAACATCGGCAGAAGAATACAAGAGGAATGGATGAACTCGAACATCGATACAAAAATACAAGGGAAAATGAAGAAGTTGAACATCGTCACAGTCATACAAAGAAATGGGTGGAATTGAACAGCGACTCAAAAATACGAGGGAAATGATGGAGATGAACAGTGACACAAAAGTACTAGGGAAAGGATGGAGTTGAACAGCGGCACAAAAATACAAAGGAAAAGGATTGAGTTGAACATTGACTCAAGAATACGAAGGAAAAGAATGGAGATGAATAGCGACACAAAAACAGAAAGGAAATGGTTGAAGTTGAACAACGACACTATAAATTCAGTAAATATAAAAATGATATTTTACAGCGACATGAAAATACAATTTAAAATATATAAAATGAAACAGCCTCGCAGTTGCTGTGTTAATTTCCATATGTTAATGTCTAACATAGACAAACAACATAGTTCATTAGACAACTCAAACAACAGGAATGCTTCTTGACCAAACTCGAGCGGAAATTTCAGTAGTCCTGAGCTGCGTAACTGGGCCATCGATTGCTCCACTAGAGCCAACTGGCGAACAGACCTGACAGGGTGGCGCACAGCCTTCAACAAAATATCAGTTGTGCATCCATGCACAACTGCTTCTCGTCAGACGGTGAGCAAGTCAATACCCGCTCATAAACAAGGCATCGGGCTGATATCACTTTAAATTGATTTGTGTCTCAAATACATTTTCAGGTTGTTATGGTAACGAATTATTGAAGGCTCGTGTGTTATTAAGATGACCATCCACACGCCTGATCTACTTTATTCTGATTGCATTAGAATTTGCTGCTAAAAAATGTCTTGTTGCGTTCCTTCTTGTCTAAGACGTTTCATGGAATATTGAGGGGTTACATCACTATTACTGTCAATGTTTGATCGCTAACTTTATTCATTGTTCTTTTTATGCAATCCTAACTCTATTAATTGTTGTTGTTGTTGTCGCTTAGCCCCAGCTCCTCTTGTGGTGTAGAGCCGCGGCCGTCTCAAACCCCGAATGGAAGGATACCTATTGTTTAATGCATGTTGTGAATCTCACGACTAGTGCAGGCCTCCACATTAGACCCACACCCCTGAGTCTATGGCTGCTGCCTCAACGAAGTGTAATCATGATTGAGCCTGTCGGGTGCAATTGCTAGGCACGACGTCATGACGCGCTCAACTGTATCGGGTGCGCCCGGACACCGTAGGCACAGATTGAAACTGGCATTCCCAGTCTATGTTGGTATGACTGGAGTGCCGTGTGTCACCCACATCTTAGTTTTCCTCCACGCTCACCTACGGTGGGTGATTCTGTAAGATCGTGTTGGCTCTGTGGTCAGCCAGTATAAGAGCTGTGAAGTGTGTGTTTATATGTTCATGCATAACACACCGGTTGGGTAATGCTGGTGTGTTATGTATGTTTCAGTTGGTTTGACGTGGGTTCAGTATGTGGTGGCAAGGGTGGGTCGGGTCCAAAATCTTGTTAAAAGATTGTGCCTCCTGGATACTCGAATAATCCCTTCCTGGAGGCGGTATGTAACAGTGATTGATGCGAACTATCCCCACTTAACGAAAGATAGAACAGAACACTGCATGTGCAGGAAGATCCCGATATTAATAAGAATGATGTTTGACTCCTATCTAGGTTGTGGGCCCATTATATGCGGGCGGCTGTCAGGTTGAGATGCGACCCCGAATATGTTCACTGATAGATGGCTTCATACTAAGCCTCTCCAACATTGTTGTTTGTACCCATATTCATGTGGGAAAGGGTCATAAAAGGTTTTTTAAGCACCCGGGTCTCGAACGTAATCTATAAATTGTTGTCGTGTACCTCAACCTTGGTTTGTCTTCAGATTTTTTTTATTAAACGATATTTTTGACGAATCGGTAGGCATGTATTTTCTTTGGTTTTTCTTGAACTTGTTTTCTGTTATAACCATTATTGTACCATCAAATGCCTCAATAAAAATCATTTGTATTTTTCATTATTATTATGTCAAAATGATCTTTCAGAGGAAGGACCTTGGTATCCTAATGCAAATGCGGAATAAGTGCGGTCTGTGAACAAACCGCTGCGATGCATATGACCGTGTTCTGTATTTAATGGGGGGAGTTTATATGTGTTTGCATACAAAATGATGGGTCTGGTGAATTGTTTGGATAGTGCTGTAATCGATTCATTGGAGTGTCTGTTGACAGTTGTGGTATGTACACGGTGTACGTTCAGGCTAAATTTGGCTTTAGTCCAGATGTCCTTTGTGTGAGATCTGACGTGATCCCTGTGGCGTATGTTACTCCAAGAATCGTTGTGTTGGGACTGTGGGGCATGGAAGTAGGTCGTGTGTGACATGAGCATGGATGCGGTGTTTACTGCTATCTAGTTTTAACAATGCGGCGGATGACCTGCTTGCAGACACATTCCTTCTCCTGTCCTGCAGCCAGACTTCGAGTGAGTTTTGAGATTGCTGGAGATGTGCTGCTGCGGTATCGTGTCTGTGGTGTTGGGAACGATTGGAAGGTCATCCGTGTATGAGCTAGTGTACTTGTTTGGTTATGTTGGTGGGGGCAGGTCGTGCGTGAAGGCGTTGAAGAGTGCAGGGAAAAGGACGGACCCCTGGAGGATACTATCCGGGGAAGGGCGTGTTTGTAATGGCTTGCTATTGTAGACTGTGAGCGCATGTCTTCCAGAGAAGAAACTAGTTGGCCACTCCTTGTAGTTTGGACGGATGTGTGTGTTGAGTATTTTTCTAATGAGAACGTGTTTTTGAACTGTGTCGTAGGCCTTACTAATGTCAATGGCGAATACCATGGTGTGGGAGACTAACTTCTTTTCGTACAGACCTTCGTGACGGTCTGTGTGAGCGTGGTCACAGTGCAATTGTGATGTGTTGTGTCCTGTAATCATATTGTGTGGAGGAAAGTGGGATATGAGGACACATCTCGTTAAGAACCAGCCTTTCCAAAAACTTTGAGGGATTAGGGAGTAGAGGTATATGTCTGTTTGAGGCTGGTTCTGTGAGGGCTTTGTTCGGCTACGGATGGTGAGGATTCGGGAGAAGAGGAATGTGTCTGTTTGAGGCTGGTTCTGTGAGGGCTTTGTTGGGCTACGGATGGGGAGAATTTTTGCTTGTTTAGCGTTCTGTAGAATGAAGATGTTAAAGATAGCTATGAGGGTCCTAATGGCGTGTGGACCCAGGTGCTTGAAGAAAATGATCCGTCGTCAGAGCCTGTTGCCGAGGAGTCTCTGATCTAGCTGATGGCGGCTATGGTCATGGCTGATGTAAAGGGAAGGTCAATGTTCGGGTCCATCTGAATTTGTGTAACGGATTGAGTATCTTCCTTTTGTCTGGATGGTCAAGCTGGGGGCAATTGTTCCCATAGTATTAGTCGATAATATCTGCGTGCTGATGGTCTGGTGGTATAGTGTGAGTGTTTGGTGGTAGGATTGCCTCACGTGTGTCTATATGTTGTGTATGTATTTTGCTGAGGCTCTTGGTCAGTGTACATGCTTTTGACGGTGAGGCTCGAAAATTGGTGTTTGCCTGCACATCCCGCAATAGGTTGTTTGTCTCTTGCTCACGAATGTCTGCATCTATTTCTGAGTTAAAGGGTTGAATCTGAAATGATTCTGTTGTCGGTGAAGGGTATTTTACGAAGGTGGTTCCGGTGCTGAATTTTGGTCTTAATGGGGGTTGAGAGGGATGGATTGAAGCCACAGACAAACCCAACTGGTATAAGCTACCTTTCTACACGGTTAAACACTGTGCTGAAGGGCTTAGTGGAAGCATCCGTATACGTGAATTGTGTAATGTGGAAGTCGTGAAGAGTGGCTCCTATTGACGCAGTGTATCAGTTCCCTTTAACTCTTTTGTAGCTACGGAAGTATGAGGGGGCTTGTTGTGGATTAGGGACCGAAGTTGATAATTAGTAACTATTGGGAGGTGGTCAGAGGTCATGTCGTAGTGGACTGCCCATCGTCAGTTTAGGGCGAGATTGAGGGAGCAGAGTGAGACGCCAGGAGGTCTGTCGTTGTTGTGGGCTACAAGGTGTACGAGTGGGTGTCTAGACTGCTTAGTGAGATCAGTGTGTCAGGCTGGTTGATGAGGACATAAGCTCTTGGGTTAGTGTTGTGTACAAGTGGGTGTCGAGACTACTTAGTGAGATCAGTGTGTCAGGTTGGTCGATGAGGACATAAGCTCTTCGGTTAGTGTTATTTGTTGTGAAACAGAAGTTCCAATAGTCTAGGTGAGGTGTGTATTGTTCCCTGGTGATTTGAATGACTGCTGCTTGCATCACAAGTGTGTTATTCAGTGGAAATTGCGCGAGGGTGTTTGCTAATGTGTTCCGGAAAAGAATATTCATAAGTACGAGTGTATTTGAGTCCGCTACCGCCGTCGTGGTAGGGACGGTCATGGCGTTGTGTTTGAGTTTAGGTTCCTGGAGTAGGGCGATGTGGATGCGCTGTTCGTGGATGAAGGGCTTTAGTTTTCTATGTATTTCTGAACAATGTCATTGATCGCGATTTTATCATTTGAACGCATTTAATTTTTTTGAGTTAAAATGGCTAACATTTGCCTTTTCAAGGTGACATCCCTCTTTACATCATATTAGTCACTATATAAGTCTTTTGCTTGTAAAATATGATTAGTGACGTTATTAGTCTTTGATCATGTCCGTTGGTTGCATAATTCAATTGTATTGGAAGGAATATTTTATGGAATCTATTTCATTGTAACTAGTGTTGTACCAGCGAGTGCTTCAATAACGAATAATAATTTTGATAGTTTTACTGTTTATGTTATTAAAATGATTAGAATAATTAATATCATTATTAATACCTGCAATACTATTATTAGTATTATTAGTATTATAATTAATATAATAATACCCTCCATTGCAGTTTCTCGTGACTCTAGCGAAGCACTGTCCCGCCTCTTTGCGAAGAGCCACCTCACTGCCCCCTTTAATACGACCCATCTTCATCGTAACAATGTCCCAACTCTTTGTACATAGCCGTCTCACTGCCCGCCTCTAATACGACCCACCTTCATCGTAACCATGTCCCGACTCTTAGTACATAGCCGGCTCACTGCCCGCCTCTAATACGACCCACCTTCATCGTAACCATGTCCCGACTCTTCGTACATAGCCGGCTCACTGCCCGCCTCTAATACGACCCACCTTCATCGTAACCATGTCCCGACTCTTTGTACATAGCCGGCTCACTGCCCGCCTCTAATACGACCCACCTTCATCGTAACCATGTCCCGACTCTTCGTACATAGCCGGCTCACTGCCCGCCTTTAATACGACCCACCTTCATCGTAACCATGTCCCGACTCTTTGTACATAGCCGGCTCACTGCCCGCCTCTAATACGACCCACCTTCATCGTAACCATGTCCCGACTCTTCGTACATAGCCGGCTCACTGCCCGCCTTTAATACGACCCACCTTCATCGTAACCATGTCCCGACTCTTTGTACATAGCCG
>SDVV010001194.1:0-26609 GCA_016164225.1 Gammarus roeselii | reverse complement strand
AGTACCAACTCTCGGAGCCAAAGAAAACATAGTTAGCAAATCCTCTGAGTTTCCATGCAAAATTTTCCAATATTTGATCAGGTCTGCCCTAAGAAGCCGACCCTTGATGGAAAACAAATCCAGGCTCCTCAAACGATCACCATAGTCCATGCCAGAAAGTCCATCAATATTTTTAGTCCATCTCCTCTGGACAGACTCCAGCAGCCTGGAGTCCCTACAATATCCAGTGTTCCAAACGCAGGATGCATACTCAATAAGGAGACGAATATGCGAAACGTATAGGGACAGCATAAATTCCCGTGACCTGCAAACAGTTGGCCAACCCACCAGCCTTTGCAGCCACCACACGAATATGATGGCAGAGCTTTGTGTCATCAGCAAACTTTGATACCTTGGACAGAAGCCTCCCATCCATGTTGTTTACATAGATGAGAAAGAGAATAAGACCCAGGACACTGCGCTGTGGCACAGAGCCCACTCGGACAAGGCCTGGCAGATGCTGCCTCTTTTACTTGCGTCCTGTTAGCCAGGCATGCAGCCAGCAAAGTACGTTGCCACCAATGCCGAGCTCAGAGACTTTGTGTGACAGTCTCCTGTGGGGAATCATGTTTAAGGCATTTTGGAAGTCTAGGTAGATAACATCCACTGCCTTGCGGCGGTCCGACATGTTGATCACCTTGAAAAATTCCACCAAACTCGTCAGACAACTCCTCTTTTAGTGGAAGCCATGTCAAGTGCGTGAATGAGTCCGTTGTCTTCCAGGTGATCGACGAGAATATTTTGTATCAAACGCTCGATGGTTTTGTACACAATTGCCATCAAGCTGATTGGTTGATATTTGCTGTCGATTGTTGGTCACCTTTCATGAAGACTGCCGTAATGTTAGCAACTCTCCAGTCTTTGGGGACCCCACCACTTGTCATCAATAAGTTGAAGATGTGGGTTAGGGAATCCGCCAATTGTTCTCGAGTTTCATTAGGAACTCTTATGTGGTGTTCATTGGGATTGATCGATTTGTAAATGTCCAGTCCCTCAAGTCGTTTGAAAACTTCCTCTCATCTGAACGCATTGTTGTCAAGGCTGACTTCCCCAGCGCAAACAGTATCTCATTCGTAGATGGGGCCCTCAACTGTGAGCATTGAACAGAAGAAGCTATTCAGGACACTGGCTATGTTAGTAGTCTATCTAGACAAACCAATTAATCAGAACAAGCAGTTCAGTAGTATGGCCTATGAATCTCTCTCTGGTCAGCATTTGGCTGGCAAAAAAGTTACTTAATGCACTGAAAACTTGCAATTTACTCATAAAGAAATTGCAGAATGAGTCGAGGTAAAGTATTAGTGGAACTTCTGAGTTTGAATTTTATGGAACAGTCATCATTTCAATTAGTTCAGTAAATGGTCTCATACTTCACAGTTATAAGATAGTGTACCATAATATACTAATACCACAAAACTCAAAACTCCTATTGGAGTAGCATATTTTTATAGCAATGAGTGACCTCACTTGCCTTGTATCTGTCTGTGGAGTATGGTTAACCTGTTGCCAAAATTTTTATAGGGACTAGAATGAGTATCAAGGCATTTGTTTATTAGGATAGTTTTGTTCCAAATTTGTTTAAGTCATTATATAGTATCTGAAGGTGATTTTGTTATCCCGAAGTCTCAAAAATCTTCAACATGAGCACCACTACTCTGCAGTTGGGCTCTGTCTGAGAGTCTGGGGAATATCATTCAAGTTCAGGCAATGTAAACTAAGAGTGACTGAGGGTGCCAGCACAACTGAATAAATATCCTTCACACACTGTATGTTAAATAGATTTCACTCTGGACTGGCTACAATTTATTTTTTCAGTCTATTTATTGAGGTCCTCTGGTGTATAAAGCATGTAGCTAAATAAACTCAAATCTTGAGGAAACTATCCTGTAGTAAATACTGTAGTTATTCAACACTTTCTATATTAGTTTGAAAGGTCTTGTATTATATCCCAGAGGATCAGACTGAAATTTTTATCCTGCTGTTTATGTGAGCATCAACTCAAGCAAAATAAGCAATCTAGTTAACAAGTCAACTTTCAAACTAGAATTAAGTGACATCAACAATTAAGGGTTAGCGTTGACAAGGGTGATTCCCCGCGGTCGACAACACAGGGTTACTTCCCCCACCTGTTGGGAACCAAGACATTGGAAATGTCACTATTTGACTGTGGGACTTGAAAGAGCAGGTCTTTGTTAGTAAGTATCAGCTACTTGTAGAAATTTGACACAAGCACAGAATTGATGAAAAATTGCCAAAGTGAAGGTGTGTTCTTCAGTTCCCCGATAATTTCATTTGGAAAAATAATTTTTCCGCAAACTTTGATGTTGTTGCTAGAGTTTCGATTACATAAGGGCCAAATATAGTATTGATACCAGGAATATGTCGTAGTTTGTTGTGTTAGAAAGATTTTGGAAAGAAACGTTAACTTTTGTAGATATATATATATACGAATACACAACCTGGGGGAATCACCCCAGGTGAAAAAACGATTGATGGTGATTCCTCGCATCCATTTTGCTCATAAATGTCTATGTCTTTCTTCAATGAAAAGTAAATAAATACAATTTTGCACACATATAATGACATCTGGAAGTAAATGACCCAAAATAATGATAACACCAGCTAATTTCAAATGCGTATCTAATTTAATAATAACCCGATGTTTATAACACATGGTGATAAGTCTGGGCCTTAGTGTTATTTTATGTTTAACACCCACATTTTTTTTTTTTTGTCGTATTTTCATACTAAGATAACAATACCTTACCTAGTATGCCTTGTATTTGTGTGAATGCAAACCTTTAGTTTGCTATAGAATTGAATAAATACACATTTTTTACTTGTTCTATCATATTATTAAGAAGATAGTTTTTTTTTATTATTCACTCATGTACTGAACTTAAGGTCATAATTAGTTCAGGATGTAGAGAAATGACTTTCAGTTAAGTTAGTTTGCAATTATTGAAGAAAAACTTTGTTTCCCACGGTGAAATTGGAAAAAAAAAACTTTGACAGTCTAGTATGACTGCGGCAAAAGACAAGCATTGAAAGACCTTTCAGACGTAATATTTTACTTAAAATTTTATTTGAAGCAACTGATATATGCTAATATAGGTATGCTCTTTGTATTGGTACTATCAAACTCTTGATTTGCATTTCAATTATTGATGTATGGGGTGGTGCGGGGTATCACCCTATTTGGTTGCGGAAATCATACCGGATTGGGGCCAATAACTTGCCACAC
Source organism: Gammarus roeselii (assembly GCA_016164225.1). Lineage (NCBI taxonomy): Eukaryota > Metazoa > Arthropoda > Malacostraca > Amphipoda > Gammaridae > Gammarus > Gammarus roeselii. Next base: position 23,326 of record SDVV010001194.1, on the reverse strand, counting down.
GATTTTTCTTAAATAACTTTTTTATTTGGTTGATGATAGAATGTTGAAGCTTTTGGGGCTTCATGGTCAGAATAGTAGCTATACACACAGTAAATACAAAGTTTCTAGGCTGCGTACTTTTTGAGTTATTTCAAAGTATGCAGAAAATGCGGAGAGTCACCCCGGTCCTCGCTAAAGTTTGTTCCTAGGTGTCAAACAAAGTTAATACCAAGGCCTAGACTTGAACATGGGGTCACCAAAAAAAAATCACGGCACCTAAAAGTCATGTGATGAGGAAAAATTTGGTGCTATTTTATTTATATCAACTGATACATACTAATATAGTAGGCACGCTCATACTATTGGTACTCTCAAGCTTTTGATTTTATTTCAATTATCAATATATGTGGGGGGGGGGGGACCATCCTCTATTGGTGGCATAGCTTGCTGCACATTTTTTCCAAAATGACTTTTTTGTTTGATGATGGAATGGTTGTAATAGAAGCTATACATACAGAAAATGCAAAACTTCTAAGTCACATACTGTTTGCTTTATTTTAAAGTTTGCGAAAGCTGCTGGAAATCACTCTGGTCAATGCTACCTAGCTACTTGGTCTACTCTCCAGGTTTCCAATTAAGGTCAGAATCTTCCAGATTATGGAACTCCTGAACCTCCTGTGGAATCCTTATTTCTGAATCTGGCTGACAAGTTGATTATTCTCATGTTTACAGAATGTGCAAGATGAGCTGTCAAAATTTTTAAAATGACAAAATTATCTTCAACCCCATGAATATATCTCTAGCAAAGCAGATGTTAACAGAGAAATATATAAATGATTTACAGTTTTACTCGTCTCTATAATCCTGAAAATAATTCCATAATTGTTTAGATCTCCTGGGTATCATAAATGATCAGGTAGACAGATGCTTAGAATGTTATGTCAACTTCTCAATAACAATTTTGACTGGATTGTATATTTGACAACTCAAAAAAAATTGTATGGGCTTTAAATTAGTGTGAGCATTTGAATGAAAAATTTTGTTGACCAATTAAGATGTTGGAAGATCATTTTGTGGACTTTTGATGCACTCATCGATGCACCCTTTGCAGTCTGGCTCTTATAGTCAATTTCATCTACTTCTTGTTTTTTTTTCATTTATCTAGGCTCTCCATTTTTGTACTTGAATTTTTTACTTATAGCCTAATGCTTCACATAGCTGACCATTGCTTGCAATAATAATCCCTTCCATTACTGTATGTCATTGAGCAACCTTAACAACAAGGTAACCTATGTGGTTCATGTTCACCTCATTTCTATGCAACAGATTGATTACCTAATTGCATATGCAGCATTCAATACATATCTTTTGGGGCTAACTACATTTTTGAGAGCAGGTTTCTTTGTCTCTAATTTTGGTTTCCTATATTAATTTTACATTCCAGATACCTGGGATAAAATCACTTGACTGATAGGTAGTCCCATTGCAATATAGCTAGCTACTGAATGTTTATATTTCAAAAGTATCATGGATAGCATCAACAGCAGCAATAGCAGTGCTAAAATTCCTTCCAGCTTAAATGATGCCAAAGAACTAGATGCTCTCCAATCACAACCCTTTCCAGTCATGCAACTGTCTTCAGAAAGCACCAAGAAACGCAAGGCTGACCCTGACACAGATTCGGGCGAGGATCATGACTGTGATGATGAAGATGGCGCCAGTAATTGTAGCAGCAGCAGCAGTAGTGACAGAGTACAGAAACTGGATTACCGCAGGATAAAGTGGCCAAGCACTGTGCCTCCATTACTCTTTCGCAGCAAGCGCACAAGCCTCCCAAAGCTGCAGATGGAGCGGCTCATTGGGGTGAGTTTTGTCTTCTATTAATTGTCTTGCCAGTAAGATAGGGCTTGAATGAATTCATTTGAATCTCAGTTATTAGAGTAAATATACACTTTTTAAATTTCAATTAGCTGCTTCACTGGAAATTTTGATTTAATATAATAGGATTGCTTAGTTTCTTACCTTTGTTTCTCACCTTTGCAGCCCCATGTCAGCTCCTGCTGCTATCAAGAAAGACTGAGGAAGCCAGGGAGGTCAATACAGCCGTGCGGCCCAGTATTACCTGTGTTTAAACAGCCATTTAAACAACAAACTGGAACTAGTGTACACTGATGTCCTAGAAAAATACAGCTATATATAAGACCAAAGATTTGAATGAAGAGAGAAAGTGTAAAGCTCATACTTGCAGAAAAACCAACCAAACACACATTCGACTCTCACATCACATGCATACAAAAGAACATAAGAGCCTCCCTCAAGATGCCACCATGCCAAAACAGTTCCAAATTTGAACATGAAATCCACAGATCAAAAATCTAAAGATCAAAATTTAAAAGATCAAAAATTAAAAGATCAAAAATCAAAAGATTGAAAATCAAACTATCAAAAATCACAAAATCAGAAATCACAAAGGAACTGCAGACTGTAGACCATGCTAAGAGAACTCAAATAAAGCACTGCCCAGAACATGAACCAGCAACTGTTTGAAAGTTGTCAGGCTTTTAGAGTCAACAACAAAGGCAGGCAGATCATTCCACTGCAGGACACATCTGGCACCAAACATTTTTTTCCTTGTGTCAGTTAAACCAGTGGGTGTCCAGAGTTTGTAGGCATGACCACACATTCTACAATTAGGTCAATTTAGGTGTAAACTGGAGAATACCTCCAATATTGACTTGTCCATTCTTTTGTTGAATAATCATGCAATCCTTGATGAGATTGGACTGCATAAGCCAAGATGCCTCAAGCTAGAAGTGTAATCAATATCAGTCAAGCTATCTACATTTTTAGTCCATCGCCTCTGCACTCACTCCAACAATCTAAAGTTGCCAACATAACATAAGACATAAACTTGCTATAAGCCTTGAAGGACCTAATATGCATAACAAAAAGCATGACCATAAAATCTCACATTGAATTACCTACTACAGACATCAGAAGAGCAAATAGAAAACATTAACTTCAGCAGAAGACCCCTAGTAGCAACCAACTCTTGAAGCAAATCCTCTAATATACCATGGATTATTTAGAGTATATGATCAGGTGTCTCCTCAGATGCCAAACTTTAACAGAAAAAAAAGTCCAGGCTCTTCAAACAACTACCATAGTCCACATCTTCTCTGACCAGATTTAAGCTGCTTGCAGTCCCCACAGAATCTATGTTCCAAACACAGAATTGATGCATGCTCAATGAGGACATATTTACCTAACCTAAGGACAGCAGGAACTCTGATGACCTAGAGACAGTTGATCTCAATAAACCCACCAGCCTTTGTAGCCCCCACACAATTATGATAATATAATCTGAAACTCGTATCTACACTCGCTACCAAATCTTTCTGTGCAGTGACAAATAGCAATGCTCTACCTAGCAGGAAATACTTGTCAACTAAAACCAAAGCATTGAAATGTATTCAACTTCTTTACAAGCACAACCCTGCACATTTGTCTGGATTCAATCTAAGATTCAGGGACCTTGCAACAAGTCAACCATATCCAATCCAGTTTGGAGTGACTGGATGCCTTGAACCTGCATGAAAGACTACTGGAGATGCAAGCAATTTAGATGAAGAGCATCAGTGGTCCAAGAACAGGGTCCTGTGAAGCTCCACTAGTCACATCATCCAGGCTGCAAAGATTGCCATTCACACAAGCACACTTCACTCTGCCAGAGGAATTCAGAAATTCAAGCAAGCAAGAACTCCTGCATATCCAAAGTTTCCAGCTTAGACAGGAAGTACAACATCACATCACAATGAATACTTATGAAAAGTGGAGCATTATGACATTCACAATATATCTCTTATCAATCCACTTCCCCACATCATCATAAGTTATCATCAACTGACTCTTAATGCAGCAGTTATGTACTCCTAAAACCATACCTGATTAGATGATGTAATATTGTTGCTCTTAAGGTACTCAGTCAACCTGGACAAAACTGTTCTTTCCATAGACTCATATCACACTGATGTTAAGCTTATGGCTCTGTAATACAGAGGATCTGTGTTAGATTTGGTCTTGAATTGGAACTGGCAATTTGCTCCAGACATTTGGGACAGTTCCTGTCCTCATTGAATTTTCAAAAGTTGAATGGAGTAGAGATCATCAGTTTAGCTCCTCAACGGATGCTGAAGAAGGCCATCTGGAGCCATACTAAAACCAAGATCATAGGCTGAGAGAACACATAAAACTCACACCCTAGAAACATTGATATTTGACACACTTTTGGTAAATGATTGGAAAGAGCAGTGTGAGCAGGATGTGCACAGAAAAAAATCTCCTGAAATAGATGCAGCAAAGATCTTCTGCATCCTGCTGTAGCTGTTATCAATTTTCATGACCACACAGTAGATATGATTGACACAACTTTATTCAAATGTCCATTTGTTCTATTCATTAGTGTGTTGAATTATTTCACACTTTTTGGTTGCTTCCCTTTTTTTTCTTGTAGCTATGCATTTTTCTCTCTTGTGAGTTTTTGTTTAAAGAATTTCATGCACAATAGGGTATCATCCATCTCTTTCCTTTGGTCTTATTTCATCACAATAAAAATACTACAGCTTTGTCATAAAGTGATGGCTTTTTTCTCTAACCAAATATATCATAGACCAAGTTCCAGACAGGCATGCAATTTTTAAAAAATATATTTATTTTTTATTTTTTTCTCTCAAATTCATCTTTGAAACTTTAAATTTGAGCAGAAAACCTGACAGTTTTTAACACATGTTTTATATTTTCTTACGAGGGCAATTGGAAGCTACAATTTTTTTTCCAATTTATCAATAGTTCATGGATATAATAAATCATATTACGTGCCTCTGAAGGAAGCATGTCTATTCTATAGCTACATAGAATGAAAAAATAGGCATCAATTGTGCATGGTTGTGAAGGAGATATGGATTTAGTACATTGTATTATGTAGCCACCTTTGAAGGATGAAAAGCTGTCTACAGTGCATGGATGTAATTAATCATATTATGTACCTGTGCAGGAAACTTGTGTTTTGTCTACTCTGTTATGAAGAGCTGGAACCTCATGTTGATTCCTTTTTTGGGAAAAGGAATTATACTGATAAATGTGTGGTCTAATGCTGTATCTTTTACTTGTTTTTCTTATCAGCGCACCACACGTGTATCAGTTCAGAAACAATGCCAGCTAACACGAGACATCATTAATCGCCTCAAAGTGTCAGCGGAACTGCAGGGACACCGCGGCTGTGTCAATTGCATAGAATTTAATGACACCGGCAGGTGAGGATAATTGTAATGTCATTTTTGTATGTTGACACCATTCACCCATTTATTAGCTGGCAAGTATGCAAGCTTGGTAGTCATGCTAGTCCATTGGAGGGCTTAAATTGATCATCGTTTTACTCTTTGTTATACCAGGTTGTGCCTGTGGGTTACCCTGTACTACATGTAACTTATTTTATTGCTCACAAAAAAAATAACGCCCTAATTAGTAGGTACTAGCTCTCCTTAACTGTAGCTATTCTCATTACAGGCTTCTCGTTTCTGGTTCTGATGACTATCAGCTTCTGCTGTGGGATGTTCACAGCCGCAGAAAGCTTCGATCCTACACCACTTCACACACCGGTAATATCTTCTCAGTCAAGGTGAGGCTTTCTTTCAATATGCAAACATGGTGAAGGTGCCTTAACAGAAGCTGCTATTCCTTTGATGATACTTGCAAATTAAAGGCTATTGCAGAAGCATAGTTTGATGATTTCTGGGCTTCTTTGATTTCATCCCCAGATAGCTATTGGTGCTACTGTTTACCTCTGTCTTACAGCCTCCTCACATATCTTCATTCAAAATACTTGATATGTGTGATAGCTATCTGTAAATACTTTACTTTATATCTATTACTATTGTGTGGATGATTGTGCAAATTTAAAGAACTTCATATGCATGTATGTGCATATACATTTGTCTTTTTTCCTAGTTTGTTTTGATTTTTCCAAAATAAGTTTTGAACTCAACTTATTGATTACCCTTCATTTGAGGTTGATGCACTGTTCAAAACTGCTCATTATTGATCATGTACCTTTGGGTTTAGAGATACAGTAGCTACCTTCAATGCAGGTAGTTGCTAAAATAGGTGCCTCTATGTAAATTACTATGGGTTGCAACTTTATAGGTGCCCTTATTGAAATAGTGCAATTTATATATATAGGAAGAGTTTTTTCCATACAGGCAAGACTACAAGTACTGTTAATCCCCTGAATTACAGCCCTGTAAGCTTGATGTCGGTTTGCTGCAAATCAATGGAGAGAATGGTTGTATCTCGCTTGACTGAGTATCTTGAAAGCAACAATATTCTATCGTCTCATCAAAATGGTTTGGGGAGTAATCGCAGCACTGACGACCAGTTGCTGTTGACCTATATTGATGTTGGGAGGTGGTTTGATGAGGGATGTATTGTGGATGTCATTATGCTTGACTTTTCAAAAGCATTTGATGTGGTGAGTCATGGTGTGCTTTTGTCTAAGCTGAAGTCTTTTGGTGTTTGTGGTTTGTTGCTGTCCTGGATCTCTGCATTTCTTTCTGGCAGAGTAATGAGTGTTTGTGTGAGTGGCAGATTGAGCACACCAGTTGATGGGACTAGTGGTGTTCCTCAAGGTTCTGTCCTTGGACCACTGCTGTTCTTGATTTACATTAATCACGTGTCTAATAGTCTTGCATGCAAATTCAAGGCATTTGCAGATGATAACAAGTTGTACCTGGGATACTCACAGAAGAACACTGATCATGCTGTTCAGGGTGTCCAGTCACTCCAAAGTGATCTTGGATTGAATTCAGATAAGTGGATTGTGCTGCACTTTTATAGAGGTCGCATTGATTTTGATGCCCTGGTTCCTGTTAACCATTACTTCCTGCAAGGTAGAGCATTAAAGTTTGTCAGTGCACATAGAGACTTGTGTGTCAGTGTGGATGCAAGTCTCAGATTCCATCATAATATTCATGTGGTGGCTGCAAAGGCTGGTGGATTGGCAAACTGTTTATTGAGATCAACTGTCTGCAGGTCTCCGGAGTTCATGCTGCCCTTATATGTTGCACATATTTGTCCCATCATTGCATATGCATCCTGCGTTTGGAACACCGGATATTGTGGGGACTGCAGGCTGCTTGAATCTATTCAGAGAATATGGATCAGAAATATTGATGGTCTTTTGGATGTGAACTATGGTAGTCGTTTGAGAAGACTGGATTTACAGACCTGATGAAATACTGGAAGATTTTGCGTGATAAACCAGAGGATTTGCTAAACATATTTTCACTGGCCCCGAGAGTTGGCACTAAGGGTCACTTGCTGGAGTTGGTTGTTCCTCCTTGCTCTTCTGATGCCCACAGTAGGTCCTTCAGTGTGAGATGTATTGGTCTGTGTAATGACTTGCCTGCTGATGTTGTGCAGTTGACGAAAATCACTCTCTATAAGCAAGCTCTTGCTGAGCTGATGTATGATGAATTTTTAGATTTTGACTAAACAGATTCAGTTTTATTTGTATGTGATAATGAATGTGTATGTATAAATATGTTTTTTAATTCTGTGTTGTGTATGATCAGTTGCCTGAAGCACAAATTTCCGATTTGTTCTGTATCATTGCTCTGCCTTGCTTTTGCGGTTCTGGAGTGCTGTGGCATTTGTGCCTCCTGTCTCGCCCTGCACTCGGGCCTTCCCTGGGGTGCTGGGCGGTCTTGAGGCCACCAAGGTGAGAAACCAGACTAGTTGGTCGATAGATGCAACCCTCACAGCTTTGAAAGAGGGTTATGTTAATTTACTTCCTACAACCAATAGAGCTGTGACGTCCTAATAATCTGGGATTGTTTTTTATTAATTTGTTTTAGCTATCCGATTCCTTTATGCATCAGAATTTCAGCATGAAGATGAAAACATTTATTCAGCTCTCAATGGGAGATCTTAATTTCTTGTGCACTCCCACAGTTTTTGCCATCCTGCGGCACCGGGCTGTTAGTGTCAGGTGCCGGAGACAAGAAGGTGGAGGTGCGTGACATCCCTACCGGGCACCTGCTGCACACATGCACGTGCCACACTTACCGCGTCAAGAGGGTGGCTACCTCGCCACACCTTCACCACACTTTCTTCTCGGCCGCCGAGGATGGGACCGTCATGTAAGAAATACCTATAGCTGAAGACATGCACAATAAAAATTAGAGCAGCAATTCTCATCTAAATTCTGACATCAAACGCGTTCCTTTTCTTCCTAAAAAAATATTTCTGGCTTGGCCTACCTATTCAAAAACTGTTCCTTTTCTTGCCATGTTAATTTTGTTCCTGAAAGTGTATGAACAAATGTATTTTATTTATTTTTACCTAAACACATGTCTAGTCGAACCCCTACATATGTCAAATCAACAAAAAAAAACATGAACAACCTAATTATTATGGTCAATAATGACTGCCAACAGTATCATATATATACACAATATGATGTCAAGATGACTACCGAGTCAAACCAGTTGATACCCTTGACACTGCATTCTAAAAGTGTAAACAATGCCTATAGTTACTTAGGGACTTGAAGATTTATTGCTATCATAGCAAGTCACAGTATTGCTGCCACCTGACCCATAGCAGTGAGGACACTCTCATCTCGTGCTGTGGCATCAGCATTCGCATGTTGCTGTCACATTCGCCAGTCGGATCATGGATCGGCGATACGTTTGAAGTACTTTTCAATCGACTTTTGAACATCAAGATGTTTGCTGTGGCTGATAATTGAGACATATTTTGGATCTCGCGGATTGAAAGTGACATTCGATTTAATATTAAAGGGCCAAGCATGTGAAGCTGTTAGATGCTACCCTTTGCATAATTTTGCTGCCATCAGTTTTCTCACTTCAAAGTAACATACTGCCAACCCTTACCTGGTTTCTTATTGCTATTTTTGTAATGATTTTTTTTGTTGTCATTGGCCAAGCAGCCTTCCAGAATTTTCCATTCCTGTATGACCTAAGATTTTTCAAAACATTTTTGGATTGAGTGTGACCACAAGCCTTTCAATCTGTCTTTTAAATTCATTTTCTCGAGTTACATCTGTAGTAGTAGTAGGAGGCCTAGAACGGGCTGAAAAGTTCATTCTAACATTGCTCCAACATTGAATTTGCAGTGTAACTAACCCAGTCTCAACGGAGAGATCTTTCCAGATCTTTCCATTTATGTGGGATTCAGAGAGGAGAGAAATAATCCTCAACTGGTTGGATTTGTTGTTTCCAAAGAGTAAACATAGTTGTTTTATCTCTTGATGAAACGGCTCTAATATCCCAGAAAGTCTTCTGCCAGTTGCCTTGACCTTTGCAATTTGTTCATTAAATAAAGCACTGTTTTGCATTTGTGTGCCTAAATCCTGCAAGCTTTTGCTATTGATGCCTGCATTATTGCTTGAATAATGTGTCGACTGTCTTTAGGTCAGTATTTTTTCTATATATTAGTAATTCAAGTATAGGTGCTTTGAATTGTATGTTGTTTCTGCCAGCCAACTTGAGTTTACTATAGATCCCCTTGAACGTTTTCTAAATCTCTCCTATCTTTCACTATGCCTAGGACTCTAGTATTGCCTGCAAAGTAGGAGACCAATGATTGTGGACAGTTTTTGTTCAGGTCATTAGGCATTGCTAAAAAAATCAGAGGGCCAAAACCCACTAAGGACTTCCACTGTTTCCCCATTTATTACAACACATCATAGAAAATAATTTTGCTCTATTTATAAATATTTCATTGGGTACCAGTGTTTTGTAGTTTTGGTAACCATAATTTATGATCTACTTTGTTAAACGACGGGGCAAAAACTAGATATATTGCATACATATTTGATCCTTCACACAACACAATGATTATTTCATTATAGTGCTCTAGTGATTGGGTCGTTATACTCCTCTTACTTCTGACTCCATGTTGCTTAGGGTAGATAAAGTTATAATTCTCAACAAAACGTACCTGTTCGTCCTTCCATTGCACTTTCAAATATTTTGGCTTTGTGTAATGTGCCCTGTTCTTGGAAGATTAGAAGATAAGAACCCCTTACGTGTCGTAAGGGGCGGAGTGGAGGGATTAAGGATCTCTCCCTCTGCAAATTCCTCCTTCAAAGACGGTAAGACGAGCAAGGGAAGGAGAAGCTCACGCTTCTCTAAACCCTTACGTTGGAGTCGCTAAATGTGCGTGGTTGTAGTACGAGTGAAGCAAAGAGGAAAGATTGGTGAGATGTTTGTGAGGAAGAAGTTCGATGTGTTGGCCCTGAGTGAGACAAAGTTGAAAGGTAGGGGCGAATGTGAGTTTGGCGTGGGAAGTGGAAGGAAGTCGGGCGTGAAGGAAGATTGTTGATACAGTGACCGGTTGGCTAGCAGCGTTACCGAGGGGGAAGAGGTTTCCTCTAGATCGATGTGTGTGAAAGTTTAGTTAGGTACAGAGATGAGCGTTTTTTGTAAGTGCGTTCGGACCTGACCGCGAAAAAAATGACGAGAGTGAGCAATTTGGGATTAATCTGAGTGACTATTGAGTGTTTTAGAGGTCAGTACAATGTAGTTGTAGTGAGTGACCTAAATGCAACAATTGGAGATATTGTGGTAGGAAGGTATGGCGTTCCTAGTAGAAATGACAGTGGAGAGAACCTGAGTAGTTTGTGCATGGAGCAGGAGCTAGTTGTTAGAAACGACTTGTTCAAGAAGCAAGATTACACAATTATACACGAGTAAGGATGGCTCTTGGTCCAATGGTGGCGAGACGCTGATGGGTTTTTGCTGATCTCGAGGAGAGTGGTGGGGAGGCTGTTGGATGTGCGGGTGTTGAAAGGGGAGGTTGGAGGAATGTTTGACCATCTACGGGTGGATTTTTGTTGATTTTGAGGAGAGTGGTGGGGAGGCTGTTGGATGTGAGTGTGTTTGTTGAAAGGGGGAATTGGAGGAATGTCTGACCATCTACTGATTTCATAGTCAGACCTTCCTCCGCCTTTCCTTTCAACTCATGCACATCCAACAGCCCCTCCATCACTCACCTCAAAATCAGCTTATCTCCATCAGCGATGGTCAGAGTGAAGCAGATGTTGAAGAGGAACGAAAAAGTGGAAAAGGACGAGAGGTAAAGGAGGTAAGTGAGCGGAGTGTGAGAAGCAGAGCTCTGGCGTCCCAGCAGGCGTTGATGAAGGTATATGACAGTGTGGGGGGGGGGGAGGTGAAAGAATGGAAGACGTTCAGAGGTGCGTTGTTGAGATATAGCTATGCAAAAATGTGTGGTGGCCACCGTGTGGACGGGTGGTGAAGGAAGGGCTGCGATTGGTGGAACGAAGAGGTCAAATTTACGGTCGCACAAAAAAAAATAACTTAGAGAAGTGGTTGAAGGCGAGGGCGGTTGTGTCCTATGACAAACTATAGAGAGATGAGAAATAAGGTAACGCTGGTGGTGAAGAGAACTAAGAGGGACGCTGATGCCAGGTGGAGCAGGCGGTTGTGCCAGAAGTTTGAGGTGAACAAGACGTTCTGGAAAGAGGTGGAGAGGATGAGAATGATGGAGACCGGGAACGAGGAGCTGGTGGTAGATGAAAACGGTTGTTGAAGGAAAGTGGTGATGTTCGGAAGAGGTTGGCCGAGTGTTTTCATGAGTTTTTGAATTTTGAGGAAGTCACAAAGGCTGACATTGTTGCTGTAGGTTGTTGTGCAAGGATGCCGGTTTTGGGAGAGACTTGTTGCTGACATTACCAAGAAGGAGGTCTAGGAGGTGACAGAGGTGATGAAATCAGAGGAAACCTCTGGTTTGGACGGTGTGACCCAGAGCCTGAAGAGGGGGTGGAGTAACGAAAGTCGACTGGCTAGTGAGGCTACTGAATCTGTGTTTTGTGTTGTAGTTGCTTAGCCTCGGTTTCCACATGTGGCGGTAGATACCACGCTAGCGCACCGCCCGACATCCCCGATACCCACCGACACGGGCGTGTTGAGCGGAAAGAAAGGGGTGACCGGTTTAGTGGCAGGGTAGAGCGTTATTGCTGCTATCTGATTGACTTTGTTGGTTGTGTGGCAGTCGACAAACAGCCACAGTGTGGTATAGTTGACTTCTGCAACTCGAGAGGTATCAGTTTGTGTTGTTGGTAAGTTGTACGGGAAAGTGCAAATCAAGTGATTAGAGGCAGTACGGATTTTGCTATGGGCGAGGAACAGTGTGGCTTCATGAGCGGTAGAGGGTGTGTTGATAAGATTTTTGCAGTAAAAGACAAATCTGTAAGAAGTGCCTTGTGTAATGAAAGACCGAGGTTTGTGTGGATGGTGGGAGTGAAGCAGCGTTAGGAAGGCGAGACGTAAGGTTGGAGGTAGCGTGCAATGAAGCGCCGTGAGTGGAGATGAATTTCGACGCTGTCCTGATGTGCTTTTCCGCCCTTGACGTTTCGTTGAGAAACGGGATGGTCGTTGGTGGGGGTGGCCCCGGTTGCTATGACGCAGTAAGAGTAAACCAGTTCCGCTGTCGGGCTCTGCTGCTGATACTGATCTCGAACCTCGCTCCTGACCTCAAGTGTGTGTTGCTGGGTCTCCTGGCTAGATTCTTATGGCTAAGTTTGTGTGCGTGTGAGTGTCAGATAAAGGTGTGCAGTGACCTTGCCGTCGGTCACCCCTCTCTGGGGATTCAGCCCAGTGTCTGTCTGTATCTGTATGTGTGATGACAGAGAAACTGGTCTGTGGTTGGGTGGACTCACATGTTTCGTTGTTTGTGCGTGTTGCATTGTTTGTGCGATATCAGAGGTGTCTGCCAGAAAATTTGTTTTGGGCTTGACAGTACCTACTTGCAATGTTTTAGTAGAATAGCTTGCACGTCGTCTGGCAAGGTTCTACTACCTAGGCTATGTCATCGATTGCTTCTGTAATTTCAGATATGTCTATGTTGAGATCTGTCCAAAAATATTCCGAGGCGGTCGTAAGATTTGACTGCGCACCATATTGGATACTAAATACTGGTTTGTAACCGTCTCTCAACACTTTGCGCATAGCCATGTTTTCATTCTCAAATTGACCGGGTTCATCAAACTAAGGGGCCAATTCTTGTTTTGGCGATCAAAAGTTCAACTGTATAAGCAATGAAAAGCGTTGAATTTCCAGCAGTTTTTTCAATTGTTTTCTGTTCATTTTATCTTTTCTCTCGATCATGTGAATCTTTTATTTTCATTCCGTGGTAGGCTTTACGTTAAAACAGAATAAACACTGTTTTGTTCAACTTTCCTTCATCAAACTTTGTTCTGCGCGTTTTGTTTATCATCTTGTATTTGTGCTTGTAGTTATTTATTTTCTCGAGTTCTGACTGGCAATCACGTCCCTCAGATTTTGTAGATTCTAAAATTTTCATCAATGTCTAGAACTTATTCTATGAGATCGTACGAGTTTTTCGAAAAATATTGCAAAAGTTTTCATGTGGAACTCAGAGCTGCTACCACAGAAGTGTTGTCGGAACATCATTTTAGTCGTCATTGTCAGAATTTTTGTGGCTGCTTTTGCAAGTAAATTTAAGTATTAAATTTGTTATTTGTGGATCTTGCTGCATCATGGTAACTTGAACCTTTAGGTTTGGAATCAAGTTCTTGCTGGGGATGTTGTACCATTGTGCTATTTCCAGTTCTACATTGTCCTGTCCACTTTCCTTGCATGTTTCGTCCAGTTTTCTCTCTTCCCTGTCCTATTTTATGTAGCATGTCTTGGTGTCTCTCATCCTGCATGCGTGGTTTTGTCACAAGGCCTGCCTGAAGGACCTTGCCAAGCCACTGCTTTGATAAAGAGTGGTTTGGAGCTGTTGATGGTGGGCAGTGACACTCCAAGTATGGCATACTGCATTAATCCTGTTCTTTTCGTTGCTAAGAAGGTCAAATGTTTTGACTCGGAACGAATCTAACTGTTGCTGTGAAACTAATTGTGCAGCTAGATCGCATGGATAAGATATTTGTTAGCTGTCGGCTCTTCTTTTTTTTTGACGCTGAAGATGTTTGATTGTGAAGCACTCGTAACCTTGAACCAAGTCTCCAATAGTTTTTATTAATGAACTGTTTTAATGAACTGGCTCTTGTTTGAAACCTGAGGTAATGCCAGTTCATATTTTAAATGACTTTTACAAGGTCTAGTTTACAAGTGTTTACAAGTGTAAGAAGACAACAACAGGAATTTTGGCCCAAACATGGTTGCCTTTTGATAGTGAGGAGATTATATATGAAGTAGAACGTCTAAGACAGCAACTTGTGTCTGTGTATTTTTTGTTTTAATGGATTAAGAAAGAGAAAGTTTGTAGAAAGAAATAGCATTTAACTATGAAACTCAAAATAACTCAAATCAGCACCTGAAAAGGAAGCCACCGATCCACGGTGTTGATCTGAGATTGTCACAGTTTCATTCCTTGTTAAACCAATGCTAACCGGTGCTCAGCTGGACACTGTTTTGTAACGAGCAGGTACTAATGGCAGGCATCTTTTTACCCATGCTAGTGCCCATGCCAGGCACTAATGTAACCGCACGGGTGCCAATGCCGAACATCATTTTTCACGAATATACTTGTGAAAGTGCGATAGATGGGAGCTATTTAACGTCAATTTTGATGAAATTTGTCGAGCTGTGACTTGAACGTTTCGATTGTATCGGTTCACAACTTCCGCGTTAAGTCTTCCATTCCTTTGATAACCCTGTACGTGAAGAAATTTCGCGTGATATCGAGTGTGAAACGCTTGCCAACAATTTTGAATCCATTATTTCTGATCACGCTGTTCGCATCTAAAGTGAAAAGGCTAGCATGCTCGACGTTTTCTTTACCCTTCATAATCTTCCACACTTTGATCATGTCACCTCTGACACTACGTTCTTCTAGTGAATATAGGTTGAGTTTGCGCAGTCTCTCTCCGTATGGCTTATTGCGCAGCAAAGGGATTATTTGGTAGCTCTACGTTGGACCTTCTCTAATTTAATAATGACCTTCTTGAGGTATGGAGACCCAAATTGGACGGAGAACTCAAGGTGCGGTCTAACAAATGCAGTGAATAACCTGCGAATACTGTTTCTGCTCTTGTACGTGATTGTGCGGGCCATCATGCCTAACATTTTATTGCCTTTTTTTGGCAGCATCGTTACATTACTTGCTGCTTTTTGAGTCGTTACTAATGATGACACCCAGATCTTTCTCTTTGGTGACAGCTGTCAGCTTCTTTCCGGACTTGGAATATTCGTGTTAAGGGTTATAGTGACCAATGTGCATAACTTTAACTTGTCGACATTGAATTCCATTTGCCACTTTTCTGACCAATCAACAATTTCGTTCAAGTCTAATTGGATCTGCTCACACTCGAGTTTGGTTTGCACTTTTCCTACTAGCTTGGTATCGTCTGGAAACTAATGTTAGAGAGTACGTTCCTGTCGAGATCGTTCATGAATATTATGAAGAGAACTAGACCTAACACAGATCCTTGGGGCTGATGCTGTGCCATTTACTAACCAAGCATTTGTGAGGAACTTTGTCGAAGGCCTTTTGAAAGTCAAGGTAAATGATGTTGATAAGAGATTTTACGTTATGAAATTATATTTTATAATGCGAATTATATTATATTCTTGAAAAAAAGCAGCAGGTTATCAAGACATGAACAATTTTATCTGAAGGCATGCTGAAAGTCACCTCTCAACTAATTTGATTCAAAGAATTCTGTAATTTTATCCGTAATCATACTTTCTGTCAATTTGCCGATGATTATGTTCAGACTAATTGGGCAGTAATTGCCGGGACACTTTTTGTCCCATTTCTTGAAAATTTGGGTTATGTTGGCCTCTTTTCATTGAGAGGGGCAGGTGCCAGTTGTGAGAGATTGGGTAAAAATGTTTGCTAGATGTTAGGCAATCTCGTTCTTAGTCGCTTGCATTATTCTGGGATGAACTTGGTTTGGCCTTGGAGATTTTGTAATTTTCTATTTTTCTATATATTGAATAACTTTGGCAGGGGAAAAGTTCACTGTGCTGAGGGCTTCGATTTGTCTTTGTGCTAGACATCCTATCCTCAGGATTAGGAATATCCAGATTCTCTTATGTAAATACAGAACAGAAAAATTGGTTATGCAAGACACTCATTTTAGTGTAGTCAGTTTCTAGTTTACCAATATTATTTTCAAGAGGGCCAAGTACAGATCTTGAATTTTTTTTACTCGATAAATAGCTAACTGAAAAATTGGTTGGGATTAGTTCTGGCGTTGGGTGCAATTTTATTTTCGTAATCTTTTTTCTTTTGTTTCTGGACAGTCTTGAAAATCTGTCTGCTAATTTTGTATTAGTTTTTTGCAGCATCGTCGTTTGAGTGCTTCTGTTTATTCGAGTGCTTTGCTTTCTTTTGCAACTGAAGGCGCTGCAACTCTCCTTTCCAGTACTTAGTCTGATTGACTGCTGTTTGCCTGTTTTTGCGAGGGACATGGTCAGTTTCAATATTTTGAAGTGCACTCAAAAAATTGTTTAGCGATTGATTGACATCTTGTCCGAGGGTGATATTTGCTGACACCATTGCTTCTCTTGATCTATCAAAGTTAGCTAATCTAAAATTAGGATTTTTTTTGCAGTTGATAGACGTTTTCAACTCGAGCTCAATCATAGAACAGATACAGTTGTGGTCGCTAGTTCTGAGGGGTTCGACCACTTCGACGTTCGTGACATGAGAGTCGCTTGCACTAAATTGAAGATCAAGAATTTTGCTACCGCTTTTAGGTGTCTTCAACTTTTGGGTCATAAACTTATCGTCAGCAAAATCAATCGGGCGTTGGCCAGTGGCCATATATTCTTCTGTTTCCCAATCAATGTTGGGAATATCGAAGTCTCCAAGCACTATACTGTTTTGCGTTTTGAAGACATCGACAAGGGTGTTGTAAAGATTGATATCATCTGCGACAATGCTCCTGAAAGGACGATAAACTAGTGATTGGACACTTTGTATGTTTACCGACTAATTGATTTGATACTGTGTTGTGTCTGCTGCTTGGAACAGAGACTTCTATTATTTGTAGAGTATTTTTTACTGAAAACAATACTCCTCCACCCTCACGGCCTAGTCTATCTTTGTGAAATAGTGAAAAACCCGGGAGAGTGAATTTGCCCAGACAATTTCTGGTGCTCAATTTCATCCACGATTCTGTGATGGCTATTCTGTCGATCTCATCGTTAATTGCAAGGATTCCCAATTCGTCTATTTCTTTCTGAGACTTCTAGCGTTTACATAATAACATTTAAGAGTATTTTGGCTCTGAATCCTGCCAGAAACTGTTCGGTTGCGGTCATGAGCTGCAGTGTTACTTTGATGGACTTTTTTGTTAGTGGTGAATCTATTTTTGTTGGCTGTTCCTCTATCGTTACTGCAGGGTCCGTGATAGCCATTTGCTCGGGCGGCGGCCGTTGACTCATTCCGTTGGGCAGTAATGGTGGAGTCTTATGTTGGGTGTCGCGAAGGTTTTTTGATTTAATTTCGATGTTGAGGACAGCACCAATTTTCTGAAAGATGTTTTCGAGGGTATCAAGCCCAGACATGTTTATGCGTGCCTTGTTGGTGATTTTATTAAATTCACAGTTTTTGTGGTTGATCATCGTTTCCCAATGGTCTGAGAAGAAGATTTGTTGTGCTTTGCAGAAAGTTGATATGCGATTGTTTAAAAATATCATCTTGCTCAATTTGTATCTATTTTTGTTTGGATTGTGCTGGATTCTAGTGACATGGATGCTCGCGTACGATCGTTTGACGTTTGTTAGCATGGTTTCATACCTTACCCACGTTTCTTCCGTTTGCGCCACCACGTCTTTTGCCCCGAATTTTAGTATGATTGATTTAGGAGAAGGTATGTTTTTCTTTTTGATTATTCCTTCAATATTATTATTTTCAGACCTGGTATACCGAGTATTTTTAATTGGACTCTCTCTTTTCGCTGATTTGGTTTGACGGAGGTGACATTGTAATCGTCAATAACAATGATTTCCTCTGTGTTCTGAGAGTCCATTTCATCGGGCAACACATCTAAACGGTTGCTTGTATCAGTTCGGGTGTGGCAGGACTGTCGCCCGACCTGTGATGCTTTGCCACTGACTGCCTGCCGCCTGTTTACTACAGTTGTGTAAAGTGTCTCACCACCGTTGACCTTTTTTCTATTTATCTGAAACGGTCGTTAGTCTTTGAGTCTAGAGCTGTAAGTTTCTTTCAATCCACAATTATTTACTACATAGCTAATTATTAAGCAGATAATTATTAATTGCTATTTTGTCTGTTTATGTTGAGGAAAATTCCTACATTATCATTCATTTGTGTGTTGGGAAACTAACTCTGACTCATGATAGCTAATTGAATCACTAATTGCCGATACAAAATTTGGTGCTAGGAAATGGACTCTATTGTTCTTAAAATTTTGGTCACTCAAGTTAACCTTGCACATCTTGGCAGGCAATACGATCTGCGTGCCCCCCACGACTGTGAGCGGACTCCCAACAATGTGGTGGTGGACCTGAGCCCTCTGCGCTGTTTCGGCTATCTGCCGGAGGCAAAGTGCGCTGCCGTCAGCCCCCGCGACCCCTTCAAGCTTGCCGTGGGGGCCAATGATCCCTTCGTCAGAGTGTTTGATCGCCGTATGATCAAACTCTCACGGTTACAGGTTTGGTCCCAACAATACCTATAACAGTAGGGGCACCACTTTCATCTGTCTCTTACTATTTACAGGTCTGCTGTAACGTACCATATCACTTCTACAATAGTAGACGTGTCTTTATATTCCAGACCTGCTAGGTACCCCACTAGAGAAGATGCCTTGGTCTTATGCATCTCCTCGGGGGTAAAAAAAGTCTTGACTCACGAACGAGAAGTTCATCCTTTCACGTAAGTCTCCATTGCGCTAGAAAGCCTTCAATTTAAATCGAATCACTTCGGTCAATCAATTATTCAAAAGTCTTATCTCCTGGTGAAGTCCCGAGTAGCTCTCGTGTGCTTCCATAAGCTATTCCTTTGCCTTGCGAAGGAATTATAGATACAAAATTGTTTTCCAAGCCTCTATCAATCAATCTTTGTATTAAAGCTAGCAATTTAAAGCTCCTGCCTATGCTTGAAAAGTTGCATTTATTTCTAAATAAGTACAAGTTCATCTAAACTGAATGTAACCTAAAGGTAAGTACCGTCTACGCATTTTTTTAACACAGAGATCAATTTCAATCATATCCTGTTTATCTTATCCGTTCACTGAATTTCCTTTCCTAGCTCCCTGATTCTGCTCTAATCACAATTGTTTTCGTATGCTCTTCCAGAGCGGTCGCGGAGGCGTAGCTGCAAACGGCGTCGACGGGGTTGCTGCTGGGATTGACATCGCTGGATACCCACCCCCTTTACCTCTAGGCTGCTGCCAATACTATGTGCCTGGTGAGTTACAAAAGCGTGAATGTATCTGTCAAATTTCTGATACACACCGTACACACGTAAAGCTTCCAATACATAGGGCATCTCCCAAGAGCCCCAAGCGAGGGCGAAAGGATTTTTTGACATCCACTGGCACTAGGAGCTGAACAAGTCCGTACCAAAGCACAACCTAAAGCCCTTTTGAAGGAGCAGTGAAGAACAAACTGCCAAACCACCTACCAAATAAATAGGGGAAATTTAATCCAGGCCCTCATGCGGGATCGAACATGACTATTGGGCTATGGAACAACCATCGCATGTAACTGACAAGCCGCGCGGGGAGCCACGCTCGCAGCTAAACCGTTTGCACTGACCAAGCCAGAGGGGACTACTTCCACAAAACCCCTCTTGAAATCATATTTGGCCCCCGAAGACACTATAAGTCAAACTTACAACTTTCACTTCGAAGGCTTCCTGATGGTCTCAAACGAGCACATTGTACCATTCTAAACATGTATAATGTGCTCGAAGAAACAATCCAGCACCACGTGCCGGATTCTCCCGTATCAATCGGAAGGAAATGACGTCTACTTCGGATAGGTCATGCCAGCTACACTAAGCCAGTCCTGGACAATTTGGTTTTCTTATTGTCAACATGAAAGAAAAGAGTAACAGGGGCCTAATTGTTGGACTCCTCCTGCGCCTCACCATCCCCAACACAGTGCACAGCAAATCTACGGCCATAACCCGAGGAGTAAGGTTTCTGTGTAAACTAGCCGGTGTTAGAATCATCGGTTCGTGGCACACCACTCCACGACCACACAATTCGCCAACCTATCAGACCATCCATGAAGGCTTGAACAAGAAAAAAGCCAGCCCAGCGCACCCTGGCACGCCCCATCGGCACTAGTAAGGTCTGCGACACAGTTTAAGACATGTTCTTATAAACAAAATACTCGACACACACAGCCATCTAAACTACAAGAAGTGGCTTGCTAATTTTCTGTCTGGCAGACATGCACACATAGTCTACAATAACAAGCCATCTCGAACATGCCACTTCCCAACGGGGTTTCTGTCGGATTCCGTCCTTTCCCTTTCACTCTTCAATCAACGCCTGCATGCACGACCTGCCTGAATACGGATGGCCTCACAATAAACACACTCTACGAACACGAGACCGCCGCTGCACACCTTCAGCAATACCTGAACTCTCCAAGTCTGTTCGCTTGACAACAGAATCAATGTGTCCGCAAACAAGTCATCCATCATATTATTAACGCCAGAAAACAGTGAACACGGCATCGACCCTCATGTCACTCTCGACATCACTCCCAGACCCCGCAGTCCCACTTTTACTAGCCTTGAAGTAACTTATGACAGGGGAATGACATTCAAACCTCACACAAACAACATCAACACTAAATTTAAACCTAAACTTATCGTGTCCCGGACACATGCCTCAACAACCTATGGACACTCAAAGGAATCAATTACAACACTATACAAACAATTATTCGTATCCATTATTTCTTACCTTCGCAAACACTGCCTGGCCCTCTGACCTTGATCTCACGCACATTAACTCCGCACAATGAATACAGTACACAACCTTGTGTATTTCAACGTGCTGCAGCACACCGCAACCATTCCCCATCTGCATGAGCAGGGTCTAAAGGTAACGTGAATTGGTTTGTTTTTGCTACTCGGAAAAAAGGCAGAAAATGGATTTACTTGGATTCCATAAAATTTCATGGGAAGCTACTTGAACTTCGTCAAAGCAATCGATTTGTTCTGTATCACTGGAATCTTGCAGTAAAGAATTATCGTTGAACATCACAAGTTTTCAAGAGTAACTATTACTGATGGTCAGTAGCAAGTGACTGATACTTCCTTCTTCAATAACATGTTGTGCTGATTTGGAAATTTTAGTGATGTTAAAGACCCATTGCTAAAAAAATTGTTAATAAAGATATTTTATGAAGGTACCCTTCCAAGGGATTTAATTGCTATTACGATAGCTCTTTAATTGGGAAACATGGTATTGCTGCAGGGAAGCTGGTCATAATAAAAATGACATTTACAAATAATGCTTTGTAGCTCATCACTAGGTACCTTGTTGAAAATACACTATTCATTATAAGTAAAGATTAAACAGTATATCTGCATTCAATGTTATAACTTTAACTTATATTTTCTATAATTTATTTAAGAGCATACCTATGTATACTTATATGCCTAACACCTGTCCTTGTATTTACAAAGGCCCGAACATTATACCAATAATTGAACATTCGCACAAACATTATTAGCACAAAATCAGTTGAAGGTCATACCTTGCAAATATTGCTACTACAAATATATTACACATTGAACTCATTGAATCCATTATTACTACTCGAATATTGTATTCATGCTTTAAATCAATCTTCTTGGATGTATATACTTGAATATATATTTTTTATTCCGATCTTTTACGACACCCCGATGAGGAAGCAAAGTTTTTCCTCTCAAACATCTTGATATAAGGGGGAAACAATTCTTTATCAATATCGTGGACTAGGCGTATCCCTGCCACTGCCTATTGAATTAGAGTGCTAAGCTTTTCCAGTGCACTGAGTCAATTCGTTCTGGCACCGACACCACAAATGAACATATGCCAAACCCACCGAAGAATACATGACACAACGGCAGCACATTTCGGTTCTCTTTACACCACCATCCCCCCCCCCTTCCCTAGGAATCTGTTAGGTTCACGGACCGCACGGAGTCACGGCCCAGCCGAGGGAGTGAACACCTATTTTTCCTTCAGGCTCCCTTCTTGTTTACCTTTCACTAAATTCTTTTCTCCCTGTTCCTGAATTTGCTCACCGTTTATTCAGCCCATTTGCATCTTATGTTCAGTTGAATTTTTTTAAACTTTGTCTCAAACTTGACAGCTCTCCCAATAGTCGTTGCACACACATACGCACACAGACACTCACGCACGCCCTAACATATACACCGGTCCTAACCGTTCTCCTTTCGGGCGGCTAATAACGGCCAATTTGCGCCCTTTATTTCTTGCAACCTTTCCCTACGACTTATTGCATTCTTACTGTTCACAAGTGTGAAATTCCTTACACTGAGTGTTGATCTCATGCATAGGATCTACGTTTCCAGTTTCTTCTTCATCTAAACCACCATTCCCCGTCTTACTGACAACACTACTGTACACAAACAGATGTCATGATGTGCTCAGCAATACACTCGGCAGGCTCAACCATAACAATCACGTCGGTGCGCGATTTGTGGAAAAGCCAGCGAGGGAGCATTGACCTCTTCTGGAATAAAGGTCTAATATAGGGGCCTATACTTGTTGTAACATTCCCAACATGCAAGTGTTGGTAAGTATCCGGGCTTTCAAGACGTGCGCCGGCCGTGGCTCCTTCACCGCAGGAGAAGCTATGGTTAAGCAAGAACAAAAAACAGTGAGACTCGCGTCAAATATGCCACTTCTAAAAATTTGCGAGCCTGATATACCTTGTAGCCGGGGCTTAAGAATCTTGCTACCGTATCCACCGCGTGTCGTAGAAGGCGACTAAAGGGGCGCCCCGTAGCCGGGAGTAGAATCGTGCTACCGCAACCCCCAGCGTGTCGTTAAAGGCGACAAAACGGGGCGGAGTGAAGGGGCTAGGAATCCCGTTCTCTGTAAAACCTTTCCTCGAAGACGGCAAGACGAGCGGGGGGAGGAAAGGCACACGCCTCTCCGAACCCTATTGTTAGGGTCGCTGAATGTGCGTGGCTGTAGTACGAGTAATGCAAAGAGGAAGGAGATTGGTGAGATGTTTGTGAGGAGGAAGTTTGATGTGTTGGCGCTGAGTGAGACGAAGTTGAAAGGTAAGGGCGAATGTGAGTTTGGTGTTGTAAGTGGAAGAAAGTC
>SDVV010001193.1:0-26614 GCA_016164225.1 Gammarus roeselii | reverse complement strand
AAGGGTCTCAAGGGTGTCCCTAAGGGCCCCAGAAAGATCCAAGTGGACCACCCCAAATCCACCTGGTCTCCCAAGTCCCCCGGGTTCCCGAAACTCCGGGTCCCCGAGTCCCGCGGATCCCACGAGGAACTCCTCTCCCTGGGTCACCTTGTCTCAACCAACCTCGATGCATATAATAAAAATAACCAATGCAAAATTTATCACCATGAAAAAAGGGCAGATAAATATAATAGAGCCCAAGCAAGAAGAAATACTAAAATACTAAAATAAAGTGTTAATGATCTATAAAATGAATAAGCATCCATCCACCCCAATATTTTTTTGGAATGGGTTTTCCAGCGCTGCGAGGGGGGAGCAGAGGCTTCAGGATTCAGAGGGGCCTCTATAGGGTCCCACAGTTTCTCAAAAGGTTCCCAAAGGGTCTCAAGGGTGTCCCTAAGGGCCCCAGAAAGATCCAAGTGGACCACCCCAAATCCACCTGGTCTCCCAAGTCCCCCGGGTTCCCGAAACTCCGGGTCCCCGAGTCCCGCGGATCCCACGAGGAACTCCTCTCCCTGGGTCACCTTGTCTCAACCAACCTCGATGCATATAATAAAAATAACCAATGCAAAATTTATCACCATGAAAAAAGGGCAGATAAATATAATAGAGCCCAAGCAAGAAGAAATACTAAAATACTAAAATAAAGTGTTAATGATCTATAAAATAAACAATCATCCATGCACCCAAAAAATTTTTGATACGTGGGTTAGACGACTAGAGCGAAATGTATCCCTACATACCGTACACATCAAAAGGTATCATTGTGTAAATGTATGTGTTCTGCTAAGTAGAGTAGATTAGAGTGACGAGGCTTTCTAGCGCGCTAGAGCCATCATCCTTCTAGCGCCGAATGTCTTTCCAGCAAACAGTGCTGCAGCAAGTTAGTCTTTGTTTTTTCTTTTGATTTTCGCATTTGGTTCACTACTGCGCAAAGTCAAAGTCTTTAAGCGGCGAACGTCTATGGTATTTACGGGTGCCACAGGAGGTACAGGAACTCCTAAGGTGCTGAGGCCATATGGTACCAGCCCTACCAGGATGACAGTAAGGAGGATTAACACACTACCTACTCTGCTTCAGAGCCCCAAGGATTCGCAGTAGTTCTTAAGGTTCCGGGCTACGCGCTCCAACCCCTGCTGAGGGGGAAGATGAAGAAGAGACAGAAAACGTGGATCCCCTGCATGAGATCTACACTAAGTGTAGGGAATTTCACGTATGAGAACAGCAAGAATGGAAATAAGAAAAATGAATGGTCATAGAAAAAGGTTGCATGGAAGAAAGAGCGCAACTTGGCTGTTATTTGCCACCCGAAGACGAATAATTAGAACTTGCGCGTGTGCGTGCGTATGTGTGTGTGTGCGCGCGCGTATGCATATACATGTGTGTGCATGTGTGTGTGTGTATGTGTATAACGATTAATAGAAGAGTTGTTAAGAAGGAGTCAGAGACAAGTTGAAGAAAATTTGAACTAAACATAAGATGCAAATGAGGTATATAAATAAAAGTCAACAAATCAGGATGGGGGAGACAAGGATAGTGAAGGGTGAAAAAGAGGGAACTGAAAGGAAATGGAGTATTTACTCCCCCGGTTGGGCCGTAACCCCGTGCGGCCCGTGAACCTAATAGATGCCTAGAGGGGAGGGGCGCTATTCTTTAAAATCGAACAATAAACCATTCGATTAGAGTGACGAGGCTCTGGCACCAATCGTCAAGTCACAAATGAACCAGTGCTGCATCACGCTAACGACAAGTTATTATGTCTTTGGGTTTGTTTCAGCTCACGGAATGCCCAAGTCACAACAGCTGTGACTTGGGCATTCCGAGGAAATGTTTCATTCGGAATATGTTAAGAACAGAGATCCTTCGAGATGGAGGAATTTGTTGGCAAGCAAGATGAAACGTGACCAATTCATAACAGACCAAATGTCAGCTGAATGATTTGTAGAATGCTTAGCATTGCATGCGTCTTCAACATAAGTGTACGGCTACTTCGACAATCATTGGGCGAATTTAGTTTGAATCAACACCGACATTGGCCTAAGTTCGATTAGAAGCTCTATGGGACATTCGTGCGCTTCCTAATGACAAGATGATTCAAGTTCGAAAATTCAGGAACGCCCCAGATGTATGCGTTTATGTGTATGCGTTTATGTACATGCGTCTGTTCGTGTGTGTAGTTCCAGAAACTAATTTTCTGACGATTGGAAGGCAACTGCTCTCCGATCTTAGATTCTCCTCATGCATACGAATGAATTCATTGAGATCGGACTCCGCATCGGTAACAAAGGCGGGGTAAACAAACTAGCAAAAGTGTTTCCTCCGAGTATCCGATGGGTCAACTAGTCTCCCAAAGATGTTCGGCACGTATTTGTACTCCCTGCAATTTCAAACACAAATCTTGGTCTTGACTGCGTAATGAGTGTGGAAGTGAATTTTGAGTGCACTTTTATAAAATGTTCTGTACTTACAAAGGTGACAAGCAAATGGTTTCTCCCCGTTGTTGTTATGAGTACGAAGATGCAATTTAAGATTAGCTTGTATGCCCGTCTTGAACTGACACTGGCCGCAAGCAAAAGACTTATCTCTCTTTTTATAATGTGAGAAAATATGCATTTCGAGATGACATTTGAAGGGTGTTCTATACTCACAGTGCTTGCAAGCATGAAACTTCTTTCTGTTGCGATGATGCCTAAGGATGTGCTTATTGAAGAAATCCTCCCGCCTTGACCTGTACTCACAATAACTGCATGCAAATAGCTTTTCGTTGAGGCCAATACCACCGTGTGACAGAAGATGATCAACGAGAGTCTGTTTACATGGTGCCTTGTATTGGCAATAGTTGCAAGCAAATTGTTTGAGTCGGTTGTCTTCGTGCGAAAGAAGGTGTCTTATGAGATTATCTCGTTTGTCTGTTCTGTACCGGCAGTGATCGCAAGCAAATGGCAGCTCAATGGAGCTCAGGTGTTGAAGAACAGTGGCGCTGGGAACTATTTTTCGATGTTTTCTGAGTTTACAAAAGTTGCAAGGAAGCGGCTCATCTTGGACTTTAGTATGGGAAACGTGTATTTTAATGTATGACATATAGGCTGATCTATACTCAAAACTACTGCACGTGCACCTCTCATTGCCGTTATTATTCTCATTGGATGGTGATTTGACAATGCCATTTTCAAAAAAAATATGCTCATTGACGTCCCCCTTGAAGTCTTGTAAACAAGCACTGCTCCTCTCAGCCTGTTCGAGCGATGAACTCGTCGTGGGGCATAATCCTCCACTTGGGCCTGAAGGAGTGCCATTATCAGCTTGCTCTGATCGTGACGTTACCAAGGTTAATCCTTCCTTACTTGGGCCTGAAGGAGTGGCATTATCAGCTTGCTCCGACCGTGACGTTACCAAGGTTAATCCTTCCTTACATGGGCCTGAACGAGTGCTATTATCAGCCTGCTCTGGCCGTGATGTTACCAAGGTTAATCCTATCCTACTTGGGCCTGAAGAAGTGCCACTATCAGCATGCTCTTGCCCTGACGTCACCAATGTGAATTTTCCTACACTTGGGCCTAATAGAGTGTCATTATCAGCTTGATTAGGTCGTACAGTCACCAAGGTGAATCCCCCATCACGTGGGCCTGAAGGAGTGTAATGATCAGCCTGCTTCTCTGATCGTGACGCCATCAAGGTGAATCCTCCTTCATTTGGGCCTGAAGGAGCGTCCTTATCAGCCTGCTCCTCTAACTGTGACGCCAGTAAGGGGAATCCTCCTTCATTTGGGCCTGAAGGAGCGTCCTCATCAGCCTGCTCCTCTAACCGTGACGCCAGTAAAGGGAATCCTTTTTCATTTGAGCCCGAAGGAGCGTCATCATCAGCCCGTTCCTCTGGCCGTGACGGCACCAAGGTGAATCCTCCTTCACGTGGGTCTGAAGGAGAGGTCTGCTGTTTGACATGATCTGACGAGCAGCCCCCACCTGACCCCCAACCAAGGGCCTGCAAAAGAAGGTGAGTGGATGAGAAACATTGCATGGGATAGTACATTGAGATTAAATGTTTCAGATGCCAACTAGATTACAGTAGAGGGCAGGGCTTTCTATACAGATACAGACACTAGGCCGCATCCCCCATAAAGGGGGGTGGCCGACGGCAAGGCGCACCTCACACCCTCATACGCTCACACTCACACAACTTAGCCCTTTTGTGCTAAAGGGTCCGGCCGGTACCCCCTCAATATACACTTTCTAGCACGTTGGAATCAATGTCCTCACAGTACCAAACGACAAACTAGGAACTAGTGCTGCATCTAGTCATCGACGAGTGGCCCGGAACTCAGCAAAAACCAGCTTTTTTTGTCCCAGGATTATTAGCGTACAAGCTAGCACAAGATTGCCAAAACAATAGGTTGCCAATGGTTGAAGGCATCCAGGGTCTAAAGAGCGAGTAACTAAAAAATGAAATATTGGCATCTGGGATGGGGTATCTGCCACTAAGAGGGCGCTGGCAAGGGCCGTGAATTTAGCTGTGAAGGCTGAAAATGATGATGGGAGTCTCCTAGCAACCACAAACCCGCGAAATACCGATGCACAGCCCACATTATTGTCTATTGTTCCATCAGTGAAGAGTTGCAAGCTATCAACGTAATGAGTCTCCACATAAGCTATATAGATTGTTTGATGAGTTTGGGGTGCAACGTCTGCCTTTTGGACAGCTTTTCTTTATGCGCCAGTATGGGATTGCATCTCGCAAGAGAGGGTTCATCATGATACGCGGCCGAACAAGACCAGCAGTGAGAAGCTCAAGAAGGCAGCAGCCGGATTGTGGTACATGTGAGGGAAGTAGGCTAGCAAGAATATGGCAATAGAACTGGAGGTCGATTTGTTTCCGTCGCAGGGCAAGACTAGGCTCACCAGTTTCCCCTAGAAGGCTGACAATGGGATGAAAGCGGAAATCACCCGTGCAGATGCGGATGCGGCATTGTAGACTGGTTCAATTGTTTTGAAAATATTATGTTTATTGGAGCCGTAGACAGCGCTTGCACAGGTCAGTTACGACCGGATGATAGCGCGGTAAAAGCGTAATGATGATGTTCTGTATTCACCTCAGGAGAAGTACAATGCAATTCAAAGGATGATTGATCCGATGTATGCGGTCCATCATTAGCGGCTGCACGTGACTTTTCCAGGTTTGTTTCTGGTCCAATGATAGTCCTAAGAAAAGGACTGTTGGCAGGAAACGGATCAGGTGTCCATTAAGTCTGAGATCTGGTTCCGTGCATGGATATGATATGAAGTGCACATGTTTCGCTTTGGGAGCATGTAAAGCCTTGAGATTCCGTCTAAACAACCCCCTAGGCAACAACACTCTGTATTTGGAGTCGGAACACGGCTGGCGCAGATGCGTACATCACAAATTTGTCCACGTGAAGAGAACCATTGCCGGAGAGAGGAGCCCCTCGAGTGATCCTATCAATTTTAATCGTGTACAAGAGAAGACGCTACCCTGCGGTACCTCTTCATCTTGGAATTGTATGTTTGAAAGGTGATTGCCGATTTAGACCCGGAAGAGTCTGCGCCCCACCAAAGTCTGAATAAAAAATGCCCAGTAACCACGGAGTCGCATCAGATGCATCTCTTGGAGAATGCCGTTGATAGCATCTTTCGGAAACCAAATTGTTATGGCGAGAGGAGTGAGTTGGTTTAAGGGTCGGGTCAGTCGGGCATTCACCATCTTCTCTAGGACATTCACTGTACATGTGGTAAAAGTTCTAGGGCAGTAACTTGCCAATTCACCCACAGGCTTTGCAGGTTATGAGAAAGACAGAACGACGGCCTCTTTCCAGCGATCAGGATACGAGTGGGTAGACCTGACTGTGCAGTAAATCATACATAGTTAAGAACCTGTAGAAGGATCACCGGGAGCAGAGGGGCTGGAGGCGCGAATTGCACCGAGGATTCGGCGTTCAGTGATTGGTTCATTGTAAGCTACAGGATGATTTGTGGAGAAATCCATATGATTTTGTCTCGCAATAGGTATCATGTTACGGAAAGTAGGGCTATACCCACACTCTGAGCAAACGGAGAAGTAGTGTGTTGCAAAGAAAACTGAAACTTTCTTTCGGTCAGTGTGGGTTGTTCCCCTCATCCATAGGATTGGTCGTGGATGGGGGCCGGTCAGCAAGACGCAGCAGGGGGTAAACCAGTCACACTGTCGGGCTCTGCTGTTGACATTGACCTTGGACCTCACTCCTGACCCAAAGTGGGTGCTGTAGGATCTCCTGGCCGATCTTTTAGCAGCAAAGAGCTTGGTTTGTTTGCTTTGATTTAGGTCTAATTTCTACCGGAGCCTCAACGTGAGTCAAAGTAGGCTCCCCCGTAGGGCTCGATGATCATTGATTCCAGTAGACTCGCACACCTGTGTCCGAAAAAAACAACGTTGTTAAAGTTAGAACAATTTGAACATTTCAGCCCTGTCTGACGCACGTGGGTGCGCACAAGAAAAACGCTTGAACGAAACAGATCTCCGCTTTCAATCGTTTCAAACTTCAAGAGTAATATTATGCGCGTTAGTGCGTACAGGTAGCATCGTCGAGACTGGTACAAGGTTTACAGCTACACGGACAAAGTCAGCTTCGACAGCAATGCAACACAATGTTTACAGATCAATTATATTATACTTTATTTATTAAGGCAAGACTCGGACAAAACAAATCCACGTCTCCAATCATTTAAACTTCAAGAGTAATATGTACGCACGCAAGTGCGCACAGATAGTATCGTCAAAATTGGCACAAGGTCTTCGGTTCCACAGATCAAATAAACTCTAACAGCTACGCATCACAAGGTTTACAGTTACGCGGTCTAGGTCAACTGCAGAATGAGGCAGAAACACAGAAATATCCCAGCTACGGTTACAGAAATTACGCATGGTCCGTGCACGCGCCAGTAAGCATAGACTGAAAAAATACTTATTCACAAAATCACAGACAGGAACTCGCGCACAAATGCACTAGTATTACTTCAGATGACAAAATTGCGGATCGTGATGAGGAAAGAAAGGGCAGGTTCTTCGTGGGCTGAAAAACTGCTCAGAATATTGACATCACACTTATTGTTCAAGGGGATAGGGTGGGAGCGGGTTGGGGGGGGCAGAGGTCGTGGGTTTTTAAAGAGTCTGATGTGTCTCGGAGAGGAACTCAAGTCCCCTGGTCCCTCAAGTCCCATTGTATCAGCCCATCTCTGCTTGTCCCGAATCATTTCAGCCAGTCTGGACTCAGCGCTTCCAACTCGACTCGCCTCAACGTGTTTAGACCGATCTCGACGCACCTCGAGCAGCCTCAACGCGGCTCTCTATCTCTGTAGCAGTAATCCGTGGACAGAAGTTTCTCAAGGGGGCCCCACAGGGTATCAAGAAAATCCCAAAGGGGCCCAGAAGGGTCCAAGTGGGTCCCTCCAAATCTTTCTGGTCTTCCAAGTACTCGGGTTCCCGAAACCCCCGGGTCCCCCACCCAGCCTCGATATATAATAACTAATGCCAAATTAACCATCATGACAAAAGGGCACAGATAAATAATAGAGCCCACGAAATAAGAAATAATGAAATACTAAAATAAAGTGTTAATGATCTATTAAATTAATAATCATCCATCCACTCCAATTTGTTTGTTTGCGCGTGTATGAGAGTGAGAGGTGCGTATTGACGTTGGCCACTCCCCTTTTCAGGTAAATTCGAACCAGTGTCTGTATCTGTAGTTTAAAATTTTGCATGCTTTTTCTGCCACTGTACTTCGTTGAAGAAAAAATTGCCTCATCTAAGCAATGTTAAAATTGTGCGCTCCTGAGATTAAATAGAACATGTAAAAATTCAACAAGCATTTCTGCCACTGAACTTCGTTCAAGGAGAAAAAGTCACACCTAAGAGAAATGTCAGTAGTCTGATGGAATCGTTCAACTTTCTGGGAATACTTGTGAATAGACCAGTAACGGGTACAATAGACCAGTAATGGGTACAATAGACCAGTAATGGGTACAATAGACCAGTAACAGGTACAATAGACCAGTAAGGGGTACAATAGACCAGTAACGGGTACAATAGACCAGTAACAGGTACAATAGACCAGTAACGGGAACAATAGACCAGTAAGGGGTACAATAGACCAGTAACGTGTACAACAGACCAGTAACGTGTACAACAGACCAGTAACCAGTACAACAGACCAGTAACGGGTACAACAGACCAGTAACGGGTACAATAGACCAGTAACGGGTACAATAGACCAGTAACGGGTACAATAGACCAGTAACGGGTACAATAGACCAGTAATGGGTACAATAGACCAGTAACAGGTACAATAGACCAGTAACAGGTACAATAGACCAGTAACAGGTACAATAGACCAGTAATGGGTACAATAGACCAGTAGCGGGTACAATAGACCAGTAACAGGTACAAATTAGATATGTACAGAGCCCCCAATTCTGACTGAACAGTAATGATTCTCACTGGTAATGTATCATATAATACAATTTTTAATAATTTTCTGAATGAACGCAATTTGGTGCGGCTGTTGCTATCAACTGAAGTCTTGCCAGTTGACAGTATCAACAGAGGCGTTCCCCCTCATGTTTTCCTAGTTCATCAAGATTATTCCCCACTCATCATGCACTTGCGTCATTTCACCTCAGAATAACCAACACAAATACAAAGCAGACCATTCCCAACCCTCTGATCAAAAGAGTCAAAACCAAACCATATGATGAGGATTGCCCCACTATACTTAATTCAAATTTGACCCTTGTATAAAATATCACCTCTACAAGAACATTTAGACACAAAAATAATTCATTTCAAACTCATTCAGACATTACTACGGCGCACCTCTGGGCATATGGTTGTGTGAGATTGTATAGTGGTGCTCAAGAACTGTAATACATTTACAGACAGACACCAAGCCGAATTACCCAGAAAAGGGGGGCGGCCTACGGCAAGGCGAATCTCACACTCCTCTCATACTCACACAACTTAGCCCTTTTGTGCTGAAGGGACCGGCAGGGAGACACCGCAACACACCCTTCAAGTCATGAGTGCGGTCCGAGGTCAGTGTCGACAGCAGGGCCCGACAGTGACTAGTTTACCTCTGCCGCGTCATGATGACCGCCCTCCCCCCGCCGCCGCCCCTCCCGTCTTCTAACGAGATGCCAAGGGCTAGAAAGCTCATTAGGGCAGCCTCAAAAATCATCCATTCACTATCCTTCTCCCAGCACGCCAATTCATTGCACACTCTCTTGCTACCTCAACACTCAAGTCTCTCCTTCCTAACACCTGCTTCACAACCATCCATCTATTCAAACTTCGGTCTCCCTCTACGCCTACGCCCACTCACCTCTGCCTTCAACTCTCTTTCTCCAATCTCCTTTCATCCATCCTCCTCATGTGCCAGAACCATCTCAGAACACGCAAATCAACTCGGTACTCTAACTTTTTACCATCCCCGTTCTAGCTCGCAACATGTTGTTATTGATCCTGTCTCTCAGCGTCAAACCAGGCATGCTCCTCAAATATTTCATCTCGAAGACATTCAACCTTCTTCTCTCTTCTGCTCTGACCCTCCAAGTTTCAGCCCCCTATAAACAGTTGGGACCACTGAACCCTCATACAGCTCTCTCTTTTGCTACCACCCCCAACGTCCTAGAGCTCATTACACACTTCAGGGTACCCAACACTTTACACCCCTCCTTCACTCGTGACTTCACTTCAGTTTCCTCTAGTTCAGTCTTCTCCATACGGGAGCCAAGATACTTTAAACATGGAACTTCCTCCAATAACTCGTCATTAAGGAGTACACTAATTCCGTTGTCATCGATATTCCTCGAACATCTCATTACTTTACTTTTACCCACGTTTACTCAAAGCTTCCTCTTCTCACACACTCTATCAAACTTAGACACTAGCCTGCACAGCTTCTGCTCTGAATCTGCCACCAATGCCGTATCATCCGCTTACAGAAACTGGCTCAACTGCAAACTCCGCCCATTCGTTTCCAGCAGCTCAAAGACACAGCCCAATACACTTGCCTTCACCTCCCTGACCACTCCATCCATGTAGAGATTGAACAGCCAGGGAGACAATGCAGTCTTGTCTCAGACCCACTTTCACTGTAAGTAATCACTCACCTCGCTGCCCACTCTGACTAATCAGTCGCCTTGCTGCCCACTCTGACTAATCAGTCACCTCGCAGCCCACTCTGACCAATCACTCGCCTTGCTGCCCACTCTGACTAATCACTAACCTCTCTGCCCACTCTGACTGATCACTCACCTCGCTGCCCACTCTGACTAATCACTCACCTCGCTGCCCACTCTGACTAATCACTCATTTGCTGCCCACTCTGACTAATCACTCACCTTGCTGCCCACTCTGACTAATCACTCACCTTGCTGCCCACTCTGACTAATCACTCACCTTGCTGCCCACTCAGATACTATGATACAATATCAAAAAAAGTTTGGAATATTTTTAAATCAAAGTAGATTAGATTAGAATGATCTGGATATCAGGCTTAGTAATAGTTAAAGTAGCAAGTGGCTGGAAGACAGTGGAACTTGAAAAATCTTGATTGACTTCAGAAAGGAGGATGATCATGCAACAACCGCTTACGGGAAATGAATCTTCTTTTGGCCAACACAATCATTATGAAAAATAATTGGCACACATGACACGCAATAGTGCATTTGTCAGGGTTGCATCAGTGTATCAGACAATTTAGCTTAGTTGATGGCAGTGATTAATAGAATATCCCACGAGACTAATAGATTGCTATTCTTTTTGTTGCTAGGTACCTGCTCACTTGATTAAGTATCTCTGCCAACAGATAAATGGAAATGCAACACTAATAGAACATCAATACCAATACAAAGGTATTTGTTTTCTAAATAATATACCCATACAAACGCATGATACTTGGAGTTTCCGATGCTTGTTGCATACTTTTGCATGAACAGTGAACAACAAGCTAGGTTGGTTATACAGCAAAGTAGCACAGTAATGCTGGCCAAGACAAAGTAGAACAACGTTAGTAACCACTGGCACAAAAAAACTCAAAACAAATCAGCAAGGGACAAGAATACTTCCAAAGCAGGTGTCAGTTTTCAGTCACTGCAAACACAAACTGGTAATTCTTCATGTAACTTGACTGAAACAAGAACAAAGTAGTATAATCAAGACATTGTCCACCACAGTAGAGCAATCCCGTTAACAGCATCACATTTTCCCTATAGAAAAAGGCATGATTTGTAGATGGCATTTAATGATGATAATCACTATTTAGCTTTGAATTTCAAGAACACTTTCCCCAAGGGTATGGGCTTGTTCATGCATGGACTATTGCCACAAAAAGTGTAATAATAATCACACAAATCATTTCATTCTACCAGCCAATGTGGAGATAGTGTTATTATTGTTTGTAAACAATCATATTAGATCCCTGATGATGGAGTCATAAAAATGGTTTTGGCAGCAAGTTGTGTTGTGCAGACACTTTTCAGCAAGTGATAGAAGGGGTGGGCAACACCTGTGCAAAGGTAGACATGGATATCTCAGGCATTAAAACCTATAGTGCATCCATACATATACAGATACAGACACTGGGCCGCACCCCCCAGAAACGGGGGTGGCCGACGGCAAGGCGCACCTCACACTCACATAACTTAGCCCTTTTGTGCTAAAGGGTACTAAAGGGCCGGTACCCCCGCAATATACACTCTGGGTCACGAGAGCAGTCCGAGGATCCGTTGTCTCCAGCAGGGCCCGATAGTTTTCACTGGTTTACCCCCGCCGCGTCATAATGACCGGGCCCCCCCACTTACGACCATCCCGACAGCGAGATGCCAAAAGCGGGAAAGCATATCAGAGCAGCGTCAAAATCAACCATTCACAACCATTCTCTACTCACGCCTGTTCATTGCACGCTCTCTCGCCACCTCCACATTGATGTCTCTCCTTCCTAACGCCTGCTTCACACCATTCATCCATCCAAACTTCGGTCTACCTCTAGGCCTGCGACCACTCGCCTCCACATTCATCACCCTTTTCACCAATCTCCCTTCATCTATCCTCTCCATGTGCCCAAACCATCTCAGAACGTAGGAATCCAGTCTGTCCTCCAACTTCTTCACCATCCCTGTTCTGATTCGAACCACGCCGTTGGTGATCCGGTCTCTCAGCGTTACTCCAGCCATGCTCCTCAAACATTTCATCTCGAAAACATTCAACCTTCTTCTCTCCTCTGCTCTCACCCACCAAGTCTCAGCTCCGTGGAGCACAGTTGGAACAACAACACTGTAGAGCACAGTTCCATCCCCAACGTCCTACAGCTCATTACACTCTCAAGTGCACCCAACACTTTACACCCTTTCTTCACTCGCGCCTTCACTTCAGTTTCCACTAGTTCAGTTATCTCCACATGGGAGCCCAGATACTTAAAATACTGAATTTCCTCCATGAGCTCTCCATTTAAGGTGACACTAATTTTGCTTGCATCGACAGTCCTTGAGCATCTCATTACTTTACTCTTCCCCACGTTCACTCAAAGCTTCCTCCTCTCACACACTCTACCAAACTCAGACACTAGCCTATATAGCTTCTCCTCTGAATCCGCAACCAGGGCCGTATCATCAGCAAATAGTAACTGGCTCAACTGCCAACTCTGCCCATTTGCTTCCAACAGTTCCAAGCCCCGACCCAGCATACTCGCGGTCACCTCCCTGACCATTCCATCCATATAGAGGTTGAACAGCCAAGGAGACATCACAAAACCTTGTCTCAGTCCCACTTTCACTGTGAACCAATCACTCACCTCGCTTCCCACTCTGACACATGCTCGGCTGTCAGCATAGAAACTCTGCACCGCTTTCAACAGATGTCCGCCCCCTCCATACAAATGCAACACCCTCCACAGCGCTTCCCTGTCTTCTCAAGATCCATGAAGGCCCAGAACACATCCATTCTTTTGGCAAGGTACTTCTCACAGACCTGTCTCACTGCAAAAATCTGATCGGCACACCCTTTACTACTCCTAAAGCCACACTGTTCCTCTCCAATTGCACAGTCTGCAGTCTCTAATCCTTTTGATCAGCACTCTCCCGTACAACTTACTTACCACACACAACAGACTGATACCTCTTGGGTTGCAGCATTCATTTTCATCTTCTTTGCTTTTATATAGCGGAACAATGCAGGCACTGCGCCACTCAATCGGTACCACGCCTGCAACAAAACACAAGTTCAGTAACCTCACCAACCATTCGACAATCGTTACTCCACCCTCCTTCAGGCACTCGGTCGCCACGCCATCCAAGCCAGGGGCTTTCCTTTTCATCACGTCCCTGCTTTCATCATGGGCTTTCCCTGATTTCATCACGTCCATGCATATAAATATGATAAAACACATTGATTCTCCTCTCATTATTGGGTAGATCTTTCTTTTTTTCAAATGTAAATAATAGAAACCTATGCAACTAGTTTTACCAGAAATTTGCATAAACTTCAAATTGTAGTCTAGTAGCTACTCCACAAAAGCCTTCCACCAATTATTTAATTTGCTGTTTGTCAACAAAAGGTAGAGAGAGACTGATAAAAATAAAAGCACCATGTTAAGAAATTATAGATAAAAAACTTTTAAAGTTTCAAAATACAACATACTCTTTGCTCCATCATAACACTTCAGGAGAGTGTTCAAATGATGTAGCTACCGCATGTCATGATAACTTGAAAACAGCACGGAAAGTTCTATGATATATAGCTATATTTGCTTTTCTTCAAAAATATATTTTTCCAACCTAATAATTCAATTTTCAAAACAAATGTTGTACATGGTTCTAGAAATCCTCAATAGCTTACAAGTTATGTATTGCTTGTCATGATTACTTCATACCTTTAGATCCACAAGTACACATGGGTAAACATAGCCAGTGGCGCAATGGTGGCGAGAGCACGTAGATTTGTATTGATTTTGAGGAAAGTGGTGGGGAGGCTGATGGATGTGCAGGTGTTGAGAAGGTAGGGTGGAGGAATGACCATCTACTGGTGGCGGGAAGATTAAGAGTGGAGCAGAGGTGGAAGAGGATCTAAAGAGCGGGAGGAGGATGAGAGGTAGTGAAGGCAAGTTAACCAAATGTTTCAAGGAGAGTTGAAAAGTTCCAGCAAGCACTGAGGGAGGAAACGATAGAGAGAAGAGAAGCATGAGGCAAGGAAAGTAAAAGGGGATGCTGATGCACAGTAATGGATCAAAAATGCAGAAGCTGGCAAAAATTTGGTAGAGATCAAGGATTTTCTAGCGGTACACCAGACAATAATACACACTGAGGTAAACACAAGCAAGGCCAGGTAAACCGAAGGCAGAGATTTCAAAAATTGTAGTTGCTGTACCATATCCAGTATGACTGGTGGCTTGGTAGGGCACATGCATTAGGTAGTTTACATGAAGGTGTTAAATTTCAGTTTATACACTGTCAAAACTGGCAGTTAATAGTTTCAAAGTCTTTCTCTCACGTTTCACCTCTGCAAGGTGCAAAGTTGAGGTATAACATTGATGGTACAACATAATCCTTGCAGTGACAAATAGTTTACAAACTACCACTTGAGTTAAGCACTTCTAAATATAAACATTTCAAGATAGAATTCACTAACCAATCTGGGGTAAAACTAGTGTTATCAACTTGCACAGTTTGGCTAAGATCGTATACAAAGAAATTTGATTAGACCTCTGTCACCTGTGTTGTTAGCCTAGTACAGTGCTTGTCAGGTAATTTGGGTGGGGAACAAGGAGCCTTAAGGATACGCAACCAAGAAGCGAGGGGATTCTTATCAGCATGCAGTTGCCAACCTAGGTCCTTACAGTGCGGTAGCTACCAACCTAAAACAAGCAACCAATCATTAGTTCAGGACAAAGCGCCGGCATAAATTACGTACTAAGATATGTGTCCACTTCAACAGATTACAATTGTTCATTCGTCACGTCATATTTTTGGCGTTCAGAGTTCACATGTACATTCATGTTGATGCATTTGTAGTTTTTGTGTTCGCATATATGAGCTCATTTGGGGTGATACCAGTGAACTTCGCCATCTTGTAGTGTTTGTGATTGTTGATGTGAGACTGAATAACAAAGGCACTCCAACACGGTTTCCCCATTCTCTGACCATTGCACTGGACTACCAAGTTCATCAACCACAGTATGTAAACCCATCAATAGAACTAAAACAGGTCACTGGTCAGGTGGAGCAAGTGCAAGGTTTTAGAATCTAGCCGGTGAGAGGAGAGAAAAGGCATTCCTTCTTGGACAACAGAGGGTTGACGGGGCTTGCCTCGTGCACTCCCCAACACTGTCCACAAGTCGAGCTCTGAACAGTCACAAAAAAAAAATTATTCACTTTTTTTTCTTCTAGTAAATATGAAACCAAGTATACAGTTAAATTGCACCCAAAACAAG
This sequence comes from Gammarus roeselii, assembly GCA_016164225.1. Taxonomy (NCBI): domain Eukaryota; kingdom Metazoa; phylum Arthropoda; class Malacostraca; order Amphipoda; family Gammaridae; genus Gammarus; species Gammarus roeselii. The sequence continues at coordinate 11,103 of SDVV010001193.1, read as the reverse complement.
CTCCGGCTCTAGAGCTGGACTGCTCTCTGTTGCTAGGCCCTGCAAAGTGCAGCTTGTGCCGACCGCATGTATGATCCGTACGCCAATACTCTGCCACTTTCTATCTGCTGGCAGAGTGGGAGACGGATGTCACTCAAAACTCAGGAGTCAGGCAAGCCACAGAGCTCCGGTAACTGAACGGTATGGAGCCTTTACAGAGAAGCAGAAACAGGATATCAGGGGTTAGGAGTCATGTGTTACAGGTCCAGAGTCAAGACAAAAGGCTGTGACGTTATGTCAGCATCATCCTTGTAGTCCACACTCAAGAGTGTGTGGCAGCTAGACAAATTTGACAGCCAACCCCCTCTCTAAAACTTGACAGAGGGGATTAAACAAAAATCCCACCTACTCTTTAACAGGCCTCAAAGAAGCTGGCCCCTGCTCGTGGTGTGAGAGGCCAACCCATCCCCTTCCACGAGACAGCAAACCGAGCGCCAACACAGCTTGACAGAGTGTACCCTGCCTTAAATAAATCAGTTCAATACTGCGTGGAGTCAACGTCATTAACGCTATGACGCGTGGAGTTATGTCCTTAATGCTACCTGGGTTCTCACAACAGAAAGAAAATTCAAGGACAATTCAAGGACTTGTCTTAAATTTTTAAGGACAAAAATATAAGGGTGTCATAATTATCATGATTATAGGCAGTTTCAAGGTTATTAACAACAAAAAAGCATGATCCAAAAGCCCAGACTACGAGAGACCGTTTAGTATAGACTGTAGGGAACAGGGATCCCACACTCAAGGTGTGCTCTCACACAGGGAACCTCACACATGGGAACAGCAATAATAGAAAGAAGAAGACACAAGATCAGATGAGGAGTAGGAAACAAGAAAGGAAGAAAGTGAGCCTAAATGAAAGTGTCTCAAACATGGACTAACTACATTTAGGGTCCTAGCCTAAAATCTCCACAAGGGTAGCCAGTCTCCTTATTACAGTTGCACATATGGGGGTGTCAAACAGAGAATAAACATTATCTGTTTTGTTTTTTACCCTACCAGCCAGTTGAAAAGAGGTGTTCACTCAAAATTGTCTGTGTCCATTAATATACAGTCATAGTAAATAAACACCAATCAAAATGAATAGAAATATATGCAGAAAAATAGATAAATTTAGTGTAATATATGAAGTAATAGCCAAAAAAATTAGTGGATACCATACAGCTTCAGAGTGAAAATCTTTCTCTGGATGGGGCATGGCTTTTTTTTTCTTCCTCAACAATGAAAATATACTCAGCACAAGACATTTTCTTAGCAAAGGGAGATCATGAAAAACATTTGACTATTCAACCTACCATACATAATAAAAAAAGGGTAGAAAACATAACATTGGCTCTTCTAGAAAAAAATCTACTTCTGTCTATTACAGAATGAGACTATCTAAGCAAATTTGAATAACATTCCTGAACTTTGTCATTCACTACAGTTTATTGAAGCTGTTTTAATTGTTGCTCAAGATTTTCAATTTGAGTGGCCTTCTTTCTGCATCTTCTTTCATTCCAGTTGCCCGAAGTTTAAGAGAATTGCAGCAGACAACAAAGAAAAGTCCTCCTGTTCTGCTCTCCTTGACAGTTCATCCGCTTCACCAATCATTCGCGCTGAATTTGATTCTAGCTTCTGTTTCTTGGCCTTCCTTCAAGTGATTTCTAACATCACAAGCTGCTTTCTCTTCCCAGCTTCAGTCTTCCTTTCTTCTTTTTCTTCATCTTGAAGGTACACTGATTATCTCATTCTGGCGGATCGACAACTTTCCATGAGCTTCTTTGTAATTGGCACATTGTACACTTGATGTAGGTTGTCAACACTCAATTGCGATTGAATGCCATCAATCACAACTTGCTTAGCAGACAGTGTCTTCTCAGCCATATTAATTTTCAGGATGTCCTTATTTACGCTGAATCTGCGCTCTACAGAAGCCTGACCATGTGACAAAATAAGCAACCTTTTAACTAAACCCCACATTTTTTCAAGTCTTCCTTTCCATTGAAGATGTTTAGAAAAAAATTGGTCCTAACGTACACTCTTTCTGACATCATAACTCTCAAACTCTTTTCTGTGTTCTTTTTTAACATACTGCACGAAACGCCTGTGTTCGGCAATGAGATCATCACATTCTTCAGCTTTAACAACTTTGCACTTTGTCATTATTGTTCTGTGAACATTCTCATTATTGATTTGTGAACATTCTCCTGTTTTGTTTGACTTTTCTTCATCATACTTTTTGGATTCAATCAATCAATACTTTGAACCACAGAAAATTTCAAAGGGGATTGTTCAATAATTTTTTCTGAAATCTTCAAGTAGAACTCCTTTGCCTGCACTTTGAGTTCTAGCTTCTTAGCATCACTTGCACCAGTTTTTTGCAATACACTTGATGCTGCAAACTCAACATCAACATTTTTGACACTTCTTGTGACAGTTTCACTACACAAATCTAGCTCTAGGAGTGAAGAAGAGTGAGGACATGATTCAAGAACAGTTCTAAGAAGAAAATTCTCAATCACCTTACGTAGGAGCTCTTCTAGTTCTGCCTTCAAAAATTGTACCATAGGGTGATCTGTCTGAAACGTTTTCAGGAATGAGTGGAGGTATTTGGCAGTTCTTATCAAGACACACAACTTTGCAAGTGCCAGAGGATCATCAACAGCACACGCAATAATTTTGTATGATGCAGACTTAGGTATCTTAGATTTTGGTCCAGAGGAGGCTGCTTTGACATATTTAGAAATGTTACTCCAAATGCTGACCACCCTTTCAGCAACAGCAATATCTTCCATCCATCGAGTGGAGCAAAACTTTAGTGGGAACATTTCTGATGCCGTAATTGATGTGTGCTCTGCAAGCCTCGGAAGAGAGTCCAAAAACAGATGCCATAAAGACCTCAGTAACTTGTCAGTGTTCCAACCAGTCACTTCTGATCCCATCTTAAATCCACCATGTACCACATGCAGCCCACAACAACCAATATCAAGTAGGTTGGGAGCCTCTGGATGTGTCTGTTTTTGATCTTCAACATAATTATTGTAGAACTTTTTGTGGACATTAGAACCAACCAGGGCGACCTGCATCACCTTTTTAACATCTAGGTTGTCAGTAGCCTTCTTGAAGCACTGCAGAAGGTCCTTGGCAGTACAATGGCCCAAGAACTCAGATGTGAGACAACTGGTTGATACACATTACTTATCCACATCCCAGAAGCAAACATGTTTGTTAATTTGTTCATTCCAAGTGGTTCGATTGAACGATTTGTCAAAGAGGATGACAACGTGGTAGACCAACTTGAGTGCATCAATCAATTCATTTGCATAGTATGGGGCTTGACCAAAAGCAACGAGATAAGAAAGCTTGGTCGTTCCACAGGAAAATTTTGCTGCTATTTGAGAGTCAGGAAACATGTCTTTGAATAGTCAGCCTACAGTTTGGCTTGAATTATATGAATGATGAGCAACAACTTTGTGCATCACCCATAAAATTTTAGCCTTCAAAACATTCTCATCAATTACAAAACTGGTAACAGATCCAAGTTGTAAGGAAGCAGTAGATGCTGAAAAACTTGATGTTTCAGTTACAGAGGTTATAGACGTTGAAGTTAACACTGCAGGGGACAAAGCAACAGTTGACACTGCTGTGGACGAGGATGAAGGTGCCGATTCTGATGAAAACCAACCTCTAATTGATGGAGATGAAGCTGCCAGTTGAGTGTGCTTCTTTCTTCCATATGGCTTTCCAATGCACCTAGCCTTATACTACCCAGATGAATATCTGATGCATATACTTTACAGCATGCATGAAGTTAAGTGTTTTATGAGCCAATTATATTTCTCTAATTTCAACCAGGAGTCATTAAAATGGTTGGTTTTCTTTGATGCCATTTATACAAACTCAACCTGAAAATAATGTACATTTGGCAAAATTGCATCAAATTTGAAATTTGTGAAATATATTCAATACATCTGTCCAAGAACAGATTTAGTATGCTGAAACATACATCAGTCTGATGGCATATGTTTCAGCATACCACAACTGTTCTCAGACAGTAAAGTGATCTTTGACAGAGAACAGTTTCTGTTGCGAGTGTTACCAGAAAACTTGAATAAATATTAGGTTAATTTAATGACATGATGAATAAAACATCTGCCTTCTCATAACATATATGTGAATCCAACAATTCTATATTACTATGGACAATTTCACAGAAACTGCTTCTATAACAAAACTTCAAAAGAAAGCTTCATCAAGTAGTAGGAACACTGCTGATTACATCTTGTATCCCTCTGCTTTATATGCAAACAATGAAGTATGGGAACCTTACAGCAACAGTCATGTTATGAGCTCAAGCATTTTGTCAGTACCATCATCACTACAATAATTTGATTTTTGTAAGCATGATATATAATGTTGTTGTTGTTGATGAACATCTACAAAAGACAGAGTAGTGAAGCAAATTAGTTTTATGTAGCTTATTTTTAGAGCCATGACACTGGCACAACCTTCATTTATCTTGAGTTTAGATGTTGACTAGCAGTGGGTGTAATGGTTTCTTTGTTACATTATTGAGAACCTTTGATGCTCAGGAATGGGGGGAGCGCATCAAATCCCCAAGTAGTACCATGATATGCACTACTCCCTGCTTGTCATTACTTATTTCCAACACCAACTTCATATTTTGCACAGCTTTAAAAAATCAAGGACATTTTCACAAAACTCACAGGCATGAAAAAATTCGAGGGCGGTTTAAAAATTTCAAAGACATCAAAGAGGTGTGGGAACCCTGGCTACGATGCGTGAAATCAATGTCCTTAACGCAACAATGTGTGGGGTCACTGTCTTTAACATTATGATCCGTGAAGTCAATGTCCTTAACGCTACATAAGTCAAATGCATGCACGGAGGCCACTAAGAAGAACAACAACTCATAAGGTGCTGAGGCCTTATGGTGAAAGCATTCCCGGGATGACAGCAAGGGCGTGATCACTGGACCTGCCCTGCTCCGTGTCCCAAGGGTTCGCAGCCATCCTTAAGGTGCCGAAGGCAACCAGCTCCTCAACACCTGCTCAGGGGAAAATAAAGAAGAGACGCAACAAGATCCATAGATGCAATCTACGATCAGGGTGAGAAATCTCATGCATGAAAATGGCAAAAATGGAAAAACATATAGGAGGAAAGTTGTAGGAAAAGGTTGCAAGCAAGATAAAGCACAAATTTCCTGTTATTAGCCAACCAAAAGAAGAAAATGTAGGTGTGAGAGAGAGAGAGATTAGTTAATGAAACCGTGAACTAAAAATGCAAATATGGTACATAAAAGTTGGGTAAGTTCAGGATGAAGGAGAGATAGCAAAGAACTGAGGAATCGGAAGAAAATTAAGGGCGCTTACTCCTCCGGCGGGGCCGTGATTCCGTGTGGGCCGTGAACCTAACATGCCTAGGAGAAGGGAAGGGAGGGATCGGGTCCGTGCTCTAACCTACCAAACATGAACAGAGCAGGGACAGCCTGGTCTTTAGGGCCACCCGTCACAGAGACCAACACCAGAGAGGTTGTAGAGACTGGGGTTGCTCAGCACAAAAACAAAATAGGTGCATGGGTGGTGGCGACCATACTGGCTTGACTCCAGGAGCTTCACTTTAATGTAGCTACACTCAAGGTATAGATAGAACTGTAGCAAGTTGAATTAAATACTATCATAATGGAGTTCAATACTATTGGTCTCAACTCGTAAAACAATCAATCCTTAGATTTACCAAGTGATGAAATTTGAGCGTGCTTGAAAAAATTTACAGAAATTTAAAACAAAATTTCTATCAGTTAAAAAAAAATTATAGATAGGGGTTTAAAAACTAGAAAGAAAATGTTTAGTGTAAACATATAGGAAGAACTAACAGAAATTGAATCAATTTCAATAATGCAAAAAAAAAATGGATGATATCACCGATACAAATGCATCAGTAGCTAGCTAAACTTACCTTAAAATCGTCGGATTCATCCCATGGCAATGGTTTGGGATTATTTGACACTTCTATACTTTCATAAGGCTCATCTTCTTCCTTTATTGAGATCAGCTCCAGAGGTTCCAGCTTTATAGTAGCTAGAGGAGGAGACAAAATTCGCCCAGGCTTCTCTTCTTTTGAAGCTGCACAGAGAAAATATTCAGCAGCTAACAGATTGCTATAACACACCCAGCGAACTAGTGAATAAGATCAGTAATGAGAAACAAACAAAACAATTTAGGGGTAGCTAACCAGGAAACGAATTTGATCTTGCACCATATCATATGCAACCATTACTGGCTTTCTCACAGATAGGTGAATAAGTGATGAAAATATGAATGCCTTGGTAGTCACATATTTCAGCATTGCTAGTTACCTACATGGAATTGCTAACTAGCTACTCATAATAAGTGTTTGTTTTATAAACTAGAATTGCTTCACCTGGAAATGACGATGACCATGATGCTGTTTGCACTGATAAAACCCTTGCAGCCTATGTTATTCACTCTATAAGTTATGTTTTATAAAGCATTTTGTCAACATTGCTTCTCCACCTTCAGCAACTCAAGCTCGTCCAGGTTAGTCAATTTTTGTGGTGTCAGCAGTGACGCTGTTGGTATAAAGCTAAATACACCCATCCTCTGAAGGCAGTTTATGGCAACAAATGGATGTGTCAAAGGTAATGTTTGTATTTTATAATTGCAATTCAAGACTGCAGAACAAAAAAAAGTATTTGTGGACTGCAGAAAAGAAGTCTGCCATCTTCTAAGTTTACTTTAATACTTGGAGTAACTTTGCTAGTTACAGCAGGTCACAGCGTGGCTGCCACCTGGCCCACACCTGTCAGGCACTCTCCACTTGTGCTGCATGACCAGCATTTGCATGTTGAAGCCACATTCGCCAGTCAGATCACGGCTAGGCGTGGCAGTAGCGCAGAGAGTTGTCCCCACAGTAAGGGTATCCATTGATTTGGGGTTAATCTGGAACACAGCTGAGGTACTTGTCCAGTCAGCTCTTGAACCTCAAAATGTATGCTGTGGCTGACAGTCGTGGCACCCGTTTGATCTCATGTATTTCCAATAGCCTTAAATTGAATAACCAAGGTGCTTGGCAAGTGAAGCTGTTGAATGCCACTGTTTGCATTGCTTTGCCACCTGCCAGTTTTGGCACTTTGAAACAACACATTCTGACAATTCTTGCAGGTTCCTCATGATCACTTTTGTTACAATTTTTTTGATGACATTGACAGTGTAGCCTTCCAGAAATTCCAAACGTTTCTGACCATGAATTTTTCAAAACATCTCTCGATTGAGTAAGGCCTCAAGGCCTTTAATCTCTCATGATAGTCCATTTCCTTTACCTCCATAATATTAGAGGGGAAACTTCTTTGCACTGCTTCAATTCTATTCAAATTTTTCTGTTTATGTGGGATCCAGAGAGGAGAGCAATAGTCAATCACTGGTTGAATTAGTTGTTTCCAAAGAGTCAACATTGTCCTTTCATCTCTAGCCAGAAAGGTTCTCATAGCCAGGAACACAGTCTTCTGCCACTGGCCTCAACCTTTGCAATTTTTTCATGGGAAGAAGCATTGTTCTACATTAGTACGCCTAAATCAGGCTATCTTTTTCTTCGATAGCTTGGTTATTGCTAGGTCAGATTTTTTTCCATATCTCAGTGATTCAAATTTGGATTAGATAAATATTAGCTATATTGTTTTCATCAGCCCACTTGAAAATTTCTTTCAGATCAGTTTGAACCCTTTCAACATCACTCAAGCCCTTGACAATGCCTAGTACTCTGGTATTATCTGCAAAGCAAGAGACTGATGTATGTGGACAGCTTGGCCCAGATCATTAGGTCAATATTAAGAAAAGCCTTGGGCCAAGCACAGTGCCTTGTGGGACCCCACTGAGGACTTCCATTGGTGCAGAGCTTTCTCCAATCACTACCACACTTTGAGTTCTGTCTTTCAGGAAGATTTTGATCCATTTGTAAACTTTCCCTTGGATACTGGCGTTACAGTTTTGATAACCGTATACTGTGGTCTACTTTGTCAAAGGCCTTGGCAAAATCAAGACAAATCACATCCACATTTGATCCATCACACAATGTATTTATTATTTTGTCACAGTGCTCCAGCAGTTGGGTCAACATGCTCCTGCTACTTCTGAAACCATGTTGCTGGAAGTTGAACCATTCTTTATTTTTCAAGAAAATTAACTACTGTTTTTTTCATTACCCTTTCAAATATTTTGACTGAATGAGCTGTCAAAGAAATTAGTCTGTAATTTGATGGGCTTGTGAGGCTACCTCCTTTTGCTAGAGGGAAGATGACGTCATGTTTCATGGTCTGTGGGATATTGGAAGTGTCCAAAGACTTCTGCCACAACATTTGTAGTGGTCTTGGCAGTACCTGTTTGCATTGATTCAATAGAACAGCTGGGATGTCGTCTGGTCCGGATGCACTATTGTTACTTATGTCATCAATAGCTTTTGTAATTTCAGAAATGTAAATGTTCAGATCAGTCAATGAACATTTGGAGGCAATCTCAGGATTTTACTGAGTAAGCATTGGGATACAAAGACCAGTTTGTAATTTTCTCTCTACAACTTGCTCATTGCTTTGTTTCCATCTACCAGTTGACCAGATTCGTCAATCAAGGGGCCAATTTTAGTTTTAGAGATTGAAAATTTGGCTGCATAAGCAACTGTACTTAGCATGATTAGGGCTGAATTAATATTTCATGTAGTTTCAACTTGTATTTCAAACTATACATTGGTGCTAGATGTGTCAATTTCATTACCCTGCTAAGTGAAAAGCACTGTGGCCACAAGTACCTCCTCCTCTCCTGCAGGCAGAAAGATGTAAGAGCTTTTTTGCTACAGTGTGCTAGGATTCCTTCTCATCCAGGGTCATTACCTTCTTCATGGTCATAACCTTCTCATCCAAGAATACTAATTTTTGTGAAGCAATGTTATAATCTGATAACCAAGAACAAAAAGAAATATGTTGCTTTTTGAGAGTAGTATTACAAAGCTCTTGGCATTGGTGGCCATTTTGATTACTTCATTGGACTTAAAACTACTGCCTTTTCCTGGCTGGAGTGCATTAAAATCAGAACAACTGCTACATGGGCTGCCATTTAACCTGACAAGGAGGAATTCAGGTAGTACAGATCTACAGCAATCCCGAGTTTCTTTTGTATGGTTTTGCCCTCCCTGATATGACTCGTAATATTTTTAAGTATTGACAATTGGTATAGTTTGCACACTGGGGCTTGGTGTTGGCCTGTTTAGCTCCTCCTACAACAAGACAGAGAGGGAACCAATGGATATGGGAGGTTGATCTCTTGGTGAAACGTGAGACCAGGAACCAAGAGTTGATTGAAACAGAGATGAGGAAAGGACATGTAAACAGGTATATATATATGTAGTGTTGAGGTGTCCAAAGCAGTAGATCCTTCAACTGGGACAACGGGATGAGGCTGCAGAGGGTTGTAAGTATTTGTAGTAGTAGTATTTGCTGACCTATAAAATTGTAGAAGTAGTATTTGCAAGCCTATAAACAAGATTGGTCTCTCAGGTGGAGAAACAGATGCAAATAAAAGGCTGAATCGCCAGGAAGGGGGGTATTTGACGGCAAGGCACACCTCATTCACCCTTCTCATCTTCTCGGGGCCCTCCTGCAATGCACCGGGAGCTGCGTGAAAAAGCAACCCTCGTGACTGCGGGAGAAACCCAGCCATACCGGTAAAACGGCAGGAACGAGAAGAAGAAAAGGGTGAGGTGGCCTGAGGTACAAAACCCAGACCTCAGACCAAAAAAAAAAAAAAGTGTATAAGGATTGGCGGGCGGATAGTATTTGGCCTGCGTGCCAGCCTGCCTGCCTGCCAACCTGACCTATGTGCGGGCTTGTATGCGCGGGGCAATATGTGCGAGATCATGCTGGCGGGGGTGGGAGGTTTGCGCGGACGTGAATGAGAGTAAGTGTATGGTAGGATTTGTCTGACTGTGAGCGAGAATGGGTGAGGGTGTGTGTGTGCGTACGTGTGTGTGGGTGTGTGTGTGTGGGTGTGAGAGTGTGTGTGCGCGAGTGTGTGTATGTTTGCGTGAGTGTGTATGCAGAATGAGAGTGTGTGTATGTGGAGGGGTGAGAATGAGACAGTAAATGCAAGTGGATGGGGGGTAGGAGTGGGTTTGTGAGGATGCGAGGGAGTGAGTGGATGCAAGGGAGTGGGAATGGAAGTGAACGAATGTAAACATGTGACCTGCTGTCGCGTGGTGAGGGCTCGGTGGTTTCCCGCCCTTCGTCGAATGACCGGTGGCTCCTCCTACGCGGCACTAGGATATTGTTGCTCCAAGAAATGTACCCTGTAGACAACTACACAAAGACTAAAAAAAATAAGTATATATACATGATATATATACATATAAAATAGTAATAAAAAAAATGATAATAAAAAATAATAAAAATAATACAAATAAAACAAAAAAACTATCAAACTAAAAAACCAAAAAAGAGGCTTTGGAACCTCTATAAATAATGCCTCCTTCCGGATGTAGTTGCAAGAGACCAAGACTTCTAGAGACTTCTAGAGACTTGGGGCGCCTGGGAAGCACATGAATGGACGAGTACTATCATCCCGGTACTCTGACCTGTGCGCGTAATGTCTGAACGTTCACAGCCCCACATCCCAGATTGGGGGTAAACATAAAGGTCAAGATGAGGAAGACAAGGGCGCTTCTCCACCTTGTAGTGTCCTGGCTACGGAACCCAACAATCAAGCTTCGATGGATGTTCAAAATATCCCAAGAATCAACCCTCTGCAAAGGAACTAGTAAAAATGACGAGCCACATTGACTTGCATTCCCTTGAGTGGAAAACCCTTAGACAAGTGACAAATGCAATCGTAAAATCGTAAGATTTACAGTCACCTGCATTTGAAGTGAGTACTCTGTTGGGAGCAGAATCCACGATTCAAGTCGCCCGGCCTCTGGAGAGATCTTTTCGGCCGGTGGTGGTGCTAGGGCCCATGGACCTGGCTAGGGTCCATGGACCTGGGTCACTGGGGGCAAACT
>SDVV010001192.1:0-24661 GCA_016164225.1 Gammarus roeselii | reverse complement strand
GGCGGACGATGTATAGTTTAATTTGATCGCATATAATTATCTAATAGAATTTCTGCTGTGTATTTCGACTTGACAGTTCAAATTACTGGCTGATTATGTGTCGAAAATGTGAAAAACTCAATTATAAATGTGAAATCAATGATTGAAACACAGTTCACATACAACGACCCAAAGAATTTAATTCAATATTATCCAGCTGCAATTCAAAACCATAAACCTAAAAAAGTGTATATATTTGGAATAAAATAACACCAGCAATAACTCTGCAACCGAGCAAACTAACGCGGTTCTTACTTAAAAGGGCCAGTGATTGATGACGTTCTGCAAGGAAGGGTCGTCGAACTACCACCCTATGAGTTTCTTAGCCTCGTAGACCGTGTTCTGAGGGTTGAAAATAGCCTGGGCCTTGGCAGCGTCACCGATAAGCCTCGCGGTGCCCGTGAAGGCCACGACCGACGGCGTGATCCTGTGGCCGTGGGCGTTGGCGATCACCTCGACACGACCGTTACGCACGAATGTCAAGCAAGAGTTGGTCGTGCTCAGGTCGATACCGATTGCCACCTGTGACATCTTGACACTTGAAACGTCTGGAAATAAAACATTATAATGTTAGAAGAGGAAAAACAAACAAACGGAGCTACTTGCAGCATGACGGTGCAACGAAATGGACTTGCGTAAAATGATATTTAGAACCTGAATAAAAAGATGACTGAAAAAATAGAACAGCAATATCTCCTCTCGAAGGAATAACTCAACAGATGTCTTAAACCAATTTTGCTATCCACTTCATCGATTTTTAAGATGCATTCAAGTTTCAGTTGGCAATACGGAGAAATTGGCCGCATCAAAGCGGTTTATTGACTTAAACAACAAGAAGTATTTTCAAACATCCTCCAACACAAAGTTAACCGCAAACGAGATGGGCTGAAAGGACTTCAGCCCCCCAACAAACAACTCATTTTGCGCTAAAGGGTCCAGCCGGGAGACCCCGCAACACACAGTCAAGATCAGGAGTGCGGTCAGTGTCAGCAGCAGGGCCCGACAGTCAAGATCAGGAGTGCGGTCTGAGGTCAGTGTCAGCAGCAGGGCCCGACAGTCAAGATTAGGAGTGCGGTCCGAGGTCAGTGACAGCTGCAGGGCCCGACAGTCCAGATCAGGAGTGCGGTCCGAGGTCAGTGTCAGCAGCAGGGCCCGACAGTCAAGATCACGAGTGCAGTCCGAGGTCAGTTCAGCAGCAGGGCTCAACAGTCAAGATCAGGAGTGCGGTCCGAGGTCAGTGTCAGCAGCAGGCCCCGACAGTCAAGATCAGGAGTGCGGTCCGAGGTCAGTTCAGCAGCAGGGCTCGACAGTCAAGATCAGGAGTGCGGTCCGAGGTCAGTGTCAGCAGCAGGGCCCGACAGTCAAGATCAGGAGTGCGGTCCGAGGTCAGTGTCAGCACCATGGCCCGTAAGTGAGACTGGTTTACCCCTGTCGCGTCATAATGACCGCCTGACCCCAGGCTAAGACCATCCCCCCCCCCAGCGCGACCTCCACACTCGTGTCCCTCCTTCCTAACGCCTGCTTCACGCTATCGATATACCTAATCTTCGGTCTGCCTCTAGCCCTACGCCCACTTACCTTCGCCTACATCACCCTTTTCATCTATACCCCATCATCTATCCTGATTTCATTTGGGCCTCATTTTGACCGTAGGCTCAACGCGAGTCTTCGCAGGCTCCTCCCTGAGGCACGAAGATCATCGACTCCTTCAGGCTAGCACACCTTTGTGTGCGAGAAAAAGACCTTTACTGAGGTCAGAATCACCTTGCAATTTTAGCTGTGGCACACACGCACGCTGGCGCACATAGGAACATCACTGAAAACTTTGCACTTTGATCACCCTGCCCTTAGAAAAATTCAACACGACCTATTCACGATGTCCGAGGCGGGCCAGGCGGTCGAGTTCTGCTGGATTCCTAGACACGCGGGAATAAGAGGGAAAGAACGCGCGGAACCAGTCTCGGTAATGTATAGAGATTAATTGTTCATGCTGGGTAGACACCCGCTTAGCGAGGGAATCTTCGCGTTCGTTTCCTCTTATTCCCGCGTGTCCAGGAATCCAGCAGAACTCGACCGCCTGGCCCGCCTCGGACATCGTGAATAGGACGTGTTGCATTTTTCTAAGGGCAGGGTGATCAAAGTGCGGAGTTTTCAGCTGGGTGAGAGCACTCAGACTATCTGAAAATATAACACTTTCGGGGTAGCGGTCGCTTTTTGTAATGGAGATGGCCAGTTCGAGTGCGTGTAGCTCTGCAAAGAATATAGAGGCCTCGTATGGTAGGGTGGCCGAACGCGAGGTCCCTTCGCCTATGACGGCGGCTCCCACTCCGTCCGGTTCTTTCGAGCAGTCAGTGTATATATGGCGGTGCTCAGAGTACTGTTCATCGAGTAGTCGGGAGAATTCTCGGCGGTACGTGTTGGTTGGGGTTGTTGCTTTGGGGTATGTCTGCAGATCTAGGTTGACCAGTGGTGGGCTGATCATCCACGTTGGTGCGTTGATTTGACGAATTTGGTAGGAGAATGAAGGCTTGATTGCTTTGCGTTTGATGTTCAGTGAGGTCAGTAAGTTATCCACGCGTAGAGAAAAGGGTGGCCATTAGTTCTTCTTAGCCTCAAAGAGGAGTTTATCGAGAATGTTGTTAACGTCACCGAGTGCTGGGCTATTGATGCAGTTCCTTGTCTTGAAATAGTACGGTAGTGAGAGTTTGTCTCTCCGGAGCGGAAGAGAAACCTCTTTAGCAAGCACGTTCAAGGACTCGATGATAAGGAACGGAACGCACCGGTTGTGATACGCAGGGCGTTATTTACTATGACGGAGAGAGGTTCTAGGGTGGTTTCGGCTGTTGAACCATAAGCAATTGCTCCATAGACAATGCGCAAGCGTATTAATGTTCTGAATAACGTCATGCCAGTGTCCATATCGGCTCCTAATTTCAGGGATGGCACGGAGAGGATATGTCCGGTTACTTTATTGCAGCGGGTCTCCAGGGCTGCAATATGAGGTCGCCATGTGAGTTTCGGGTCCCACACAAGACCGAGGAATTTTATTGATTCTTCGTAAACTGGCGGAGTGTTGTTTAGCTTTAGGGCTGGTTTTAGGTGTAAGTTGGGCACGAGAGTAAAGTGCATGCGTTTCGTTTAGGGGGGCGAAAATCTGAATCCGTTTAGGGAGGCCCAGTTTCCGACTAGGCTTAGACATTTCTGGAGTTCCTGTTGAATTGTTAAGAGGCTAGGGTGCATGTAGCTTATTTGTAAGTCGTTCACGTAGAGTGATGCAAGCAATCTTCCGTCGCACGGGAGAATGTCTGCTATCTGGTCGATCTTGAGTACAAAAAGAGTGACACTGAGGACGCTTCCTTGGGGACGCCCATTTCTTTCGGATAGGATGGTGATAAGGTGTCGCCGACCTTAACCCTGAAGGTGCGATTTTGCAGGAATTGGTGGATGTAACGTGGTAAGTAGCCTCCCAGCCCTTTGCGGTGGAGATCCTTCATGATGCCATATTTCCATGTAGTATCGTATGCTTTTTCCACGTCAAAAAAAATGGAAACCACGTGTTCTCCGGGGACAAATGCCGGTCTAATGTTAGATTCTAGTCTTACAAGGTGGTCCGTCATAGAGTGACGCTTGCGACTGTCACACTGGATGCTGCTCAGGCCTGCATGCATATCAAGGTAGTCGACGAGGCGCGTATTTACCATTCTTTCTATGATCTTGCTGAGAACGCTGGTAGGAGTGATGGGGCGGTAGTTATGTGGGTTGCCGTGAAATTTCCCGGGTTTGGGTATTGGGATAATTGTAGATTCCCGCCATCGATTGAGAAAAAAAGAGTTTGAGTAAAGAGTATTGAACACTTTTAATAAGTGGTCACGGGCGCCGTCTGGGAGATTTTTGATCATGTTGATGTGTTCCCGGTCTGGCCCAGGTGAAGTTTCACGTGTATGGTCTAGAGCGCTCTGAGGTTCGTGGAGGGAGAAAGGTCTGTTGTAGGCCTCTTCGTTCCTAAAAGTAAAGTCAAGATGTTCGCTTTCTCGCAAGTTTGTTGATTGCGAAATCTGGCTAAACGTTTGAGCTAGTTTATTTGCGATTTCCGCGTGGGAAGAATAAGTTCTGCCTCCGTCAGAAAGGATGTTAATAGGTCGTTCGGGTTTTCCCTGAATGTGTCGATTTTTTTCCCACATCTGTGAGAGGGGAGTGTTTCGATTAATAGTGTTAACTAATTGAGCCCAGCTTTCACGTTTCTTCTCCACTAGAAGTTTTCGATATACGGCAGCTGCCCTTTTCCACGCTACTCGGTTCCTGGGGGACCGTGCGCGTCGGTAGGCATGGTATTGCTTTTCTCGCTCATCTCTTGCTTCTTGCACCTCTCGGCACCACCATGATTTCGGAAAGAAGGTTGAAGGGGTATATTGGGGAATGTTTGCCTCGGCTGCGGCTTGAAACTTCTCGTATAGTAGGGCGACGATTTCGTGTTCCGACGTGGTTTCGGGGATGTTGTCCATATCACTCCACGCGATGTGTGCCAAGTATACCATTCATCTGGCTTTTCGGTAGTTGAATCGAAGTTCTTGTGGGACAGGGTTTCTTGGTTAGTTGGTGAGAAGCGATATGATGACTGGGTTATGATCACTGTCGCGTGCTGAAGGCAGAACTCCCCAAACGAGTCGGGGTGCCAGAGTGGGGGAGTATATGGATAAATCGATGGCAGATTCACTTTCGGGGGTGATTCGGGTGGGTTGTCCATCGTGGAGAATGACCAGGTTGTGAGTTTATATGGTGTTAGTCATTATCACTCCCCTGGGATCTGTTTTCATGCATCCCCATGTTGCATGGTAGCTGTTGGAATCTATAAGGAGGAGCACTGGTGAGGGCAGTTGGTTTAACAATTCGGTCATAAGTGCTTCCAAGAGGTCATGGCTTCTTGATGAGTAGGTGGATACCACTGTTATTGGCCTTGAGACGCATATCTTTAGGGCGATAGCTTGGAGTTCTATCCTCGGGGGAAGACGAAGGTGAGGTACACTTTGGTGGATCATTAGTGCCACTCCGCCGTGAACAGTCACGTTGGTGTGGCCTTCGCGGCGGTGTATGATATATTGGGGGATTCTGAGGGTGGCGGTCTCTCGGAGTTTAATCTCCTGGAGGCCAATCACCAAAAGTTTATAGGTGTCGATAAGGTATGGTAATTCGTCTTTCCTGTTTCCGAGTCCCTGGCAGTTCCACTGGAGTATTTTGGAGGTCATTTTGAAAGCTGTTCGCACTCTGACCTTGATGATCTTGAGTTGTCGCGTCATGTGGTGGAGCTTTAGTGGTGCGCGTGTTCTGGGGTTTGCACAGGTGTTGCAGGTTGGAAGTGTTCACGGGAGTGTCTGCCTTCGGTGGAAGATGGTCTGCTGTGTTTGCTGTGGTCGCGGCTGCGAATGCTCTTGTGGGAAGACGAGGGTGTGTGCTCTCTGTGTTTGCTTCGTGAGCAAGCGCTCTCTTCTTCTGTGGTAGCCTTTTTTATCTGTGTGGATGATTGTGTGGAGTGAGTGGGTATTTGGGCTAGGTAATATGTCTGGTTGTGCGGAGGTCTCTCGTATGAGCTCTTCTAGATAAGAGCTGTCAGCCTGGCGTGATCGTTCTCGCTGATGGTGTGTTCGTGAGTCGGGTTTGTTAACGGGAGATCTTGTCCCTCGCAGTGGTTTTCCACGAATGGAGCCACATTCGAGGCAGATGGAGGTAGTTCTGGGTTTTGGTCCTGGCGGGTCGTTATTTGAGTGTTGTTACTAATCTTTTTGCTCAGTGGTGCCTGGATATCGGAGGTTTCCTCATCTCTTTGTCTTTTTGTTTTTAGAGTAGTGAGCCTTGCTGTGTGGTCGAATGCGGGAGATGCATCCATCTCGTCGTCCTCCAGGTCTTTGCATAAATCATTTCTAGAACTGTGCGTCTCTGGTGCGGAGCCGGTCGCTGGGCCGGGTGAGGAAGCACTGCAGCCAGGTAGAAGTGTTGGAGTCTTGTTACGATGTTGTTCTGATGTGTGGATATCGTCGGGGGAGCTTGGTTGGCTCGTCGATTTGACTTTGGCATAATCGAGAGGTTTGGGTTTTCGTCTTTCCAGATTTGGATAGCTTGGTTCCGTGTTACTCTGCGTTTATTTTGTGTGATTGTTATCTCTTTTTGGTCCATATGTACTGGGCAGTCGCGGTCGCCTGAATCATGGATGCAAGAGCAGTGGTAGCATTGAGGCTGGCGGACTGTGCAGTCTTTTTTGTCGTGCTCGCCAGAGCATTTCTTGCAACATCGGAGCGTGTGTGGCTGGCAGTATGTGATGACATGGCCGTAATCTAGGCATTTTTTGCACATTGGGGGCCATGTTGCTACTTGGTAGGTTTTGGTTCTTCCTTGTTCAACCGGTATCACTATGAATTCTGGTGCGTCGTGTATCGGAAAGGTAATTTGGTATGCAGCAGAATTTGCGTTACCTGATTTTATCCATGTTGCTTGACGAACTTCGGTAACGCCGTAGTCTTCAGCTAGACCTTCAGAGAAAGCACTGAGGTCTGTTGTAGGCGTGTAACGGGAGGTGTATATAATCCGTTTGGTATCGTTGAAGGACAAATGCATTTCAACTGTAACTTCAAGTTTATTTATGTGGGTAATCTTTTGTTTAGCGTCAGTGCTCACGCTTTGTGACGTAGGCCAGATATTTCTTCCCCTGTCGTTGTATTTCTTTCGGTTTTCCTCCTAGTTGTTCGGTGAGTAACTTCATCATTATTAATGGGTTGGCTGAAATGAAACTTTGCTTGCACCACTTTTGTTGAACGTTATGAGGAAGGTGCCGATCTTCTCTCCCGGGTAGGAGGGTCATTTTGAGAAGAGCGCATCGAGACTACAGCCTCTCGTCGCTCGACCCCGTGATCTATCCGGTATTGAAGGATCGCTCTCTCCCTCTCCTCCTCTGGGCAGTCTCTGTGTCCGGTGGGGTGTCCGTCTACTTTGCAATAAAAGCAGTGAAGTAAGAGGAGTGAGAGAACTCATGTTGTCTTACTTCAAGTGCTTGCTGAAGAATTCCAAATAATTTTTCAAGAGAGGTTCTTCCATTATCACAGACGGCATTTGAATGAAGAGTTTCTGAGAGAAACCATTTATCTATCTGTTCAAATCGTCACATCACCTTATTTGCCATTTGTTGTTCTTTGGTGACATCAGAGTTCTCCAAAAATGCTTCAACCTGTGAATAGTAGGACAGGAGATGTTCCTCTGCAGCATCGCCCTCTTTTTCAAGTATTTCCTGTCTTTGTTCACATATTAAGTTGCAATCTAATTTCTCAATCTTTTCTAATTCAATCTGACAATCAGCCTTGAGGGCAGTTAAGGCCTCAGCCTGGCCTTTTTCTCCCTTCTTAACTTGCCTGAACAGCTGCTCCTTGTCCAGTGCTTTCTGAAGGTCTTCAGCATTCAAACGACCATCGTAATTCCTCACAACATCACGGACGATATAGCTAGGGTCTTGCAAAGGGCCTGATTGGAGCATCACATCAAATATTCTCATTCGATCAATCTCATAGACGACGTCGGAAAAAGACCGATTGATTTGTTGAAGTCATCGGACACACAGAGCGTGCCGATCAGTTGGTGTGCTTTTTTTTGGGTAGAATTTTTTTCATAAAGTTCAAAATTAAGGCATTGATTTGTTTTATCAACCGTAAACCTGTTTGTGGCTGGTATAATTGTACAGTTACGGAATATGTTTAGCATATCAGAGCACCCTTCAGTGGCCAAGAAAAACGAGTTTGGAAGCCTATCGTTGACATCGTACTTTCTGGCAGTGTTGTCACCACTCAGTAGTGCTGCATTAATAGCCGCCCCCTCTGCAACAGCCTCGTTCACATTTACGAACCTGTCTAGTGTACTTCCGTCAAAGTAACCCTGTATCTCTTCAGGAACTAGAGGGATGAGGGTGGACCCGCCAACCAACACCACCCGGTAAATTGTCTGCTTGTTCAGGCCAGATACTTGCAGGGCGCGGCCAAGATGAGTACTCAGTTACGAGCTGATCTTACTTGATGGCAAATCTGTATATTTGGCTCTGTCCATGGAAAGCGGTAGAAGAAACTTTCAGACAAAGCAGTCAAGCTTGTACTCGACTCCCGGGAGGAGTGAAAGACTGTGCTTCAGCTCCACACAGGCGTCATGCAAGCGCACCGTGGCAGTAACACCGGTTGGAGTATCAAGAGAAAAATTTTATCTGAACTTCTCCCGAACATGTTCTATCAAGATTTCATCCAAATCGTTTCCTCCCAAATCCATGGTGCCACTGAGACCCTCGATAGATACAAATGCGCTGTTAACCGATACTATAGCAACATCCAATTTTTCAGCCCCGAAAATCAACGACCGCGATGGTTTCATCAGCTTCCCCTTTCCTGTTAGCTTGGTAAGCGATTGCTGCCGCCGTCGGCTCGTTGATAAGAGCAAACACCTTTTGCCCGGCGATGGTGGCTGCGTCCTTGGTGGCTTGCCGCTGGGCGTTGCTGAAGAAGGCTGGCACTGAAATGACGGCATCTTTAACGAAGCATCCAAGACGGTCCTGAGCAAATTGTTTCTTCTTGGCCAATAAAATGGCAGTTACTCGCTGAGGAAGCAACATCTCTGAGTCTCCATTGCATGTAACGTTGATGCAAGGGTCACCAGCATTATCAACTACGGTATAAGGCATCTTTGTAATAGCTTTCATCACTTTTGAGTCCTCCAGGCCTCTTCCTATGATTCTTTTGATCCCAAAGATGGTGTTCTTAGGGTTGTGCATTGCCTGGTCCTTGGCATCGTCCCCAATGAGCCTTGTAGAGTTTGTGAAGGCCACGTACGAAGGGGTGGTCTTGCTGGATCGTTCGTTCTCTAGAATTTCTACTTTTCCAATCATGCACAACACCCACACCAATTGGTTTAGCCCAGATCGATGCCATTGGCCACCTTCTTCAGAAACATCTTGTCAGCTTAGCTCCTGTACAAGGAAAGCAGACTTGTAAAAGACAGAACGCATTCGTTTCTGGATTATTTTGTGGTTTCAACCAAATAATTTTCTTGCCAGGCACAAAGCATTGGAATCTGTTGGCACAGCGGTCTTGGTGATTGCCTCAACAAACGCTGACATTAAGGAGTCCTCCAGATACTTGTGGTCATGAAGCAAATAGCCACTTTAATGCTGGATAGCATGGTGTCAGGCTGCATTTACAGGCTTGAGTCACACCAAAACTTAAAGAAAAGGAGGGGTTCAGACGAACAGCACAACAGCCAACAGCATTGCATTGAATTTTTGAACAGATAAAAGGTATTGCTCGTGATATGAGATCACATAGAAAGGCATTCACTCGAGGTACTTTTGAGCCATGATAAACTAGAAGCCAATGTTTTTGAAATTATATGAGCTAGCTATAGCTACATAAGGGGAAAAAACAGACAAGCAATGGACGGGATGTGGCAATGCTCAAGGTATACACTCTGGCCAATAAGGAACATGGAATACAGCCCTTGTCGTGTTCATACAAGGACACTGTTGAAAGTTTCCAACCAGTTCAAACAGAAAATTGATATTACTGAGTCTTTCACTTCCAGGAGTTTAATGTATTACGCAGGCTTGAATCCTACTCATGAATAACCAAAAGTGGTACTTCACAATTGCTCTTGGATCTGCTCACAGACATTTTTGTAAACTGGTCAGGCTTAAAGTTTGATAAAATAGTTGCAGCTGGAAGTGATGCATCACAATTTCTCTTGAACGCTGCTCTGAGACCACTCTTGAAAAAATATGATTCAGAGCTGCCAATGTGGCAAGTGTTAATTGATGGAAACCTGATGATTTGATCAAATAGCAACTTCAGTAGCTAGATAGGGAGAGAGACCAGAAAACGTTCGAAGGAAATATGCCACGACAGACCAGTTTATTTTATATTGTGTGCGGATGAAGGATTTGTCTTCTTTTTAGCTTGCTAAGAAACTTTTTTGATGACCAGGTAAATTCAGTTGCAGAATTCTTTAGCTTGTCCCACCAACTAGCAATTAAATTCATTTTCTAAACAAAGTATATTACCTTAAAATAACTCCTCTCCCAACCTAGCTAGCTACATAATTTACTTTTTCGACAATGTATATAATCTATAAAAAGTGTCATCAATCAATTTACCTAACAATTGGCGTGAAAAAGTTAGCTCAAATCAAAATCAATCAATTCAAGAAGCATGCAGCAGCCATACTGGCAATCTCTAAGTTGATCAATAATGGAAGAAGCACTGAATAGCATTATTCTTTGCTTTTAAATATCTGATCGCATGAGTGTACCAGGTAGTCGTGACAGCATGGGACCCTCAACACATCTCTAACTTGTGCACCCTACACATTCCCTCCACAGCAAGCTGATCCAATATATTTAAAGGTTGGATGTCAATTGCTTAGGGTTCTTGGCAATGGCTTCAAGGTTAATAGTATATCAATTAAACAAGTTATCGTATTGCTGGGTCATGCATAATAAAGGCATTGAAGGATACAGTTGAGTACCTAGTCCTTGTAAACTCAACGCAGAAGTGTCGTGTTTGTGGCAGCTTGCTATTACATCCGTCTATTATAGATAGCAGAAGAGGTAGAGCATGGAGTTGATCTTACTACCATATTTCACTTGAGTCCAACTGGAGCCACAAACAACCACAGCAGTAACGGGGAGAACAGCATGGTTGGGTTTCAGTTAGCAGTTGAGGTCGATTAAGAAGGTGATCTTTCTACTCGTAGTTCATTTGATGGGGTCCAAACATGTATGATTGGGGCACAAACAACCACAACAGAGATGTGGACAACAATATGGTTGAGGTTCAGTTAGCAGTCGTGGTAAATTGGGGAGATGCAGCAATGTGGGCAACAGCAAGGTTGAAGCTTCACTTGAGATGGCCGAGGCCGATCCGCTGGTAGGTGATTCACTTGAGTTGGCTGAGCTCCTTTTGTCTCTCTTCTCTTGTGCATATATAGTGGATGTTCCTCCCAATCTTGCTCCTTTCCAGTTGTTTGATTACAAAATGATTGAGTTAGCAAGAGTGTCTTGGGATGTCTTTGACGTTCTGTCTGAGCTTGATGCTAATTCGGTAATAGACGTAGATGGACTGCACTCAAAGTTGCTGAGGGAGTGTGCTGCGCAACTGACACAGCCTCTCTTTATAATCTTTTATTGTTCTCTGCAGAGTGGATTGCTATCAAATTTAAGGAAAAGTTTATTTGTTAATGCAATTTTCAGAAGGCAATTCTAGATATGATCCTATCAACTATAATCCAGTTAGCCTTACCTTTGTTTGTTGAAACACAATGGGGAGGACTGTTGATGCCGAGCTGGTCGATTATTTCGAGTCCTACCAGCTTAGTTCTTCTACAGTTTGGATTGAGCAGGGCTAGATCAACGGGGCATCTGATGTTGCTGGTTTATTCAGAGGTGGTTAAGTCTGGTCAAGCTGGCTTTACTACAGATATAACCTTTCTTGATTTTTTTTAAGTATTTGATATTGTATCCTGGCTCTGCTGTGGTGTCGTGGGGCTGGCTTTGCTGTGGTGTTGTGGGGCTGGCTCTGCTGTGGCCTGTGCTGCTAGTGGTGCCCGGCAGCGTCGGGAGAAGGGGCCCGCTGCGCCTGGTGCAGGTCGGGGCAGTTAAGCCAGGGTGATGACCCGCACTGCTTTTGGTCGTGGTGCTGCTGCGACTGGTCGTGGTGCTGCTGTGGCTGGTCGTAGTGCTGCTGCGGCTGGTCGTGGTGCTGCTGCAGTTGGCAGTGGTGCTGCGGCTAGTCGTGGTGCTGCTGCGGCTGGTGATAGTGCAGCTGCAGCTGGTCGTGGTGCTGCTGCAGCTGATCGTGGTGCTGCGGCAGCTGATCGTGGTGCTGCTTAGGCTGGTCGTGGTGCTGCTGCGGCTGGTCGTGGTGCTGCTGCGGCTGGCCGTGGTGCTGCTGCGGCTAGTCGTGGTGGTGCTGCTGCGGATGGTCGTGGTGGTGCTGCTGCGGATGGTCGTGGTGCTGCTGCGGCTGGTCGTGGTACGTCTGCGGCTGGTCGCGGTCCTGATACCGATGGTTGCAGAGTTGCTGCGTCTGGTTGTGGGGCTGCCACCAGTTGTGGTGTTGCTGTGACTGGTCGAGGTGTTGCTCTGGCTGGTCGGGGTGGTGGTGCATCTAATCAAGATGGTAAAGCCGACGAGTCAAATGATCAGAGTATTCTCCTGCGCTGAGTTCCAGCAGTTTTTCAAGTGATTTTTCTTAAGTTGGCCATGTAAACATCAACTCCTTAGAGAATAAAGTCAATTTTATCTCAGATCTGCTTTTGAAGCAGCGTATTCATGTGTTGGCTGTTAGGGAGACGTGGCTGTTACCTTCTGTTGCATCGTCCTTTATCAACATTGTTGACTATAGTTATGTCAGGGGAGACACGGATGGCGCAGTTAAAAAGCATGGATCGCAGCTGAATCTGCATAAGGACATTGCATTTTTGGTGTTAGACGAGTCCATTCCAAATGTTGTAGTTGTGCTCCTAATTGATTTTAACCTGTGGTTATGGCTGTTTATTAGCCTCCTTCCTTTGCAATTTTGGAAAACACCAGCTTATTTTATTTTTTACTGAAATTTTTCCCTGGCAAGGAGATGATCATTGCAGGTGATTTTTATTCACCTACAATTGACTGGTCCTTGGACCTTATTTGTTGCTACATTCGGCCAATTGGCATGCAATTTTTAGACTTTCTTATCTCTTGGACTTATGCAGTGGGTAAGAGAGCTATACTTTTACACTCTTTGATAATATACTGGATCTTCTTCTCACATCCGAGGATGGTAGTATTGGCGAGGTGTTTGTGTTGCTGCTGTTGCCAGCATTCTCCTGTTGTGTTTGAGTATATCTTCAGA
This sequence comes from Gammarus roeselii, assembly GCA_016164225.1. NCBI lineage: Eukaryota > Metazoa > Arthropoda > Malacostraca > Amphipoda > Gammaridae > Gammarus > Gammarus roeselii. Next base: position 11,720 of record SDVV010001192.1, on the reverse strand, counting down.
GGGGAGAGGCTGGAGCGCATGGCCGTGGGGGGACATATTTGGCTCAAGGGGGAGTTTAAATGCCAGAATTTTAGAGGCTCTGTCCCAGAGTGACTGGGGGCTAGAATTTAGCTATTCTTCAGTGTGAATATTTTTCCTTTCTTCACTCAGTCTTGTTTTCCCTCATTGACAAGTTCATACCTCTCATGCCTGTTCGTTCTGGCACCCCATGGGGCAGCTAGGCGAGTTGGTGCGGCTGGCGGCTGGGCTGTGTTCCTTCCTAGTCAAAATGGCCATTCTGGCTTGGGGGAAATTCTGGCTTGGGGGGCATTCAGACCACCTCGGGAGATGGAGGCGATTCTGCAAAAAACAGTTCAAGTCAGACTGTGGAGAGCTCTGGGATTGGCCCTGATGCTTTTCCTCCACTAAGTGGTTTTGTGATTGGAGCCAGTGCTGCCTCTGGTCCATCCAGTGGGATAGGTTGAGTGGCTTGGAGAGAAAGGGGGGAAAGAAATCTCAGTATTTAAACATTGGGAGTCCCCTTCCAGGAATTTCAACCTAAAGTACCGGTTGGATGATTTTTTCATTTTAAATTTTAGCTTTATAAATTTGAACTCTCTGATTAATTAAATTGATTTCCTCTCTACTCATATGAACATCTTAAAGCTTCATGTTACTAGCATTGCAGTCATGGCTTCTGCCTAGCATTCCGTCTTCCTTTGTTAGCATCTCTGGCTATGATGTTGTCCGAGGCTATACTGATGGTGGGTCACGTATGCATGGTGTATGTATTTACGTTGCTAAATCACTGAAGTACCTCATAGTTGACACTCCAATGCCAAATGTGGCAGCTATCCATTTGACTGATGCAGATGTTTTCTGTTTGGCAGTTTGTCGTCCTCCATCGTATAGTGCTTTGGAAAATTATAGGTTGATTAATTTTATGCTAGACTTCAGTGACATAATAGGTGATTTTAACTTTCTGTCAATTAAATGGGTGATTTTATCCTTTTGTCAATTCAATGGAATCAAAATGTTTCAGATTATTATGTTACTCTTACTGAACATTAGTTCCTGGAATGTTTTACTTAAATTGGTCTTACCCGATGGGTGAATGAAATATTCTGGATTTGGTTTTATCAACTGAGACAGATAGAGGGGGTGATGAATCTGTTCTGTCTCCATTCCCACACTGTGTTCATTGCCCTTTAGAATTTCAGTATATTTTTACTTCTGAATTGTCTTTATTACAGCCTGAAAATGCCCCAACTTTCCTCTGGCGTAAAGGAGAGTACAATCTCATTGGATCTGCTCTCAGAGTGGTTGATTGTGACTTCGAATTAAACTCTCGAACTGTTGACGAGTGTTATTCATATTTGCGAGCTATCCTTTGTACACTGGTGGATATATATGTACCTGTTTGTTTGGGTAGACCTCGCCAACCATGGTCGATATCTGCATCAGACTGGTTGTTGAGGAGGAAGTCTGAGGCGTGGTGAGAGGAGTTTTTGGACGAAATCACTTGCTCACGGCTGATGCACTCGCTGAATTTATCAGTTGATTGTTAGATGCCGGAACTATGCCACCTGGAGTTGCTCCCAATATGAGCAGTCTTTTGTTGACCAAATAAAATCTAAGCCCAAATTATTTCAATCATATATACAAATGAAGAAGACAAGTTCTCTCTCTGCGGGTCCTTTGAAAATGATCGATGGTGATGTGGTAACTGATCCCTATTTGATGAGCAAGGTACTTGCCTCCAGTTTTTCTTCGGTTTATGTTTGTCTGGATCCCTCATCTCCAGCACCCTACCAGATAAGTGATGTTGTTATGGAGGGCATTGTAGTCAGACTGGGGATGTGCTGTCAGTCCTCTCTCAACTTGATGGTAACTCAAGCATGGGACCAGATGATCTTCATCCTTTGCTGTTAAAGTCTTGCTTCTCTGAATTGACCTATCCACTTTGCCAAATTTTTAATATGTCCTTGAAGGAGTGTTCTTTACCACATTTGTGGAAATTATCCAGAGTTGTACCTCTGTACAAAGCCAAATCTTGATATGACCCTCTAAATTATTGCCCTGTGAGTAGTGTATGTAGGTGCGAAACGCAAATTAGCAAAGGATTATAGGTAGGGATAAAAGAGCTACTTTTGGTGGGCGATGTAGGGCGCGGTGCATGCAACCTTGACTCACCGAGCGTATGGGGGTTTGCGCAGAAATGGGGAAAGGCGGGAGCGGAGGGTACCGGAACTGGTTTGACGCGGAAGAAGCGGCCAGACGGAATGCTGGAAACGGGTTATATATTTACATAAGGTTATTAGCATTTCAATGCTTGTGGGGATATTGCAACTTCGTTGCTTTCATAATGCACGTTCACTGCTATGTCCTCTGAATGTTTTTTAGGGGATATTGATAAACATACATTTATAGGATTTTTTATTGATAATAATTTATATATATTATTTTAAAATAAAAAGCCTCACTTTCCGGATACCTTCATGATGAATTTTCAACCTCGATATCATTTCTACGTTGCTCGCTGTTGTTCAATTTTCACATGTGGCATAGAATCAATTAGTTTATTGTTATTTTTTATCCGATTGTTTTGATCAGTACTCTGCGCTAAGCTTTACTTACTTCTGCAGTATCTCCTAAATTCGTTTTTTCTATGCTGTGAGATTTCCGATGAAGGAAAATAGATACAATATTTACCGGATGACTCAATCATCCCTAGAGAAGAATCACTTATGAGTATAATTGAGTCAATCGATACTTGATTGATGGCTTCGTAGCGGTGGGGGCTTGGGATATTTATGTATGTTTTGTTCATTTATCACTATATATTCTTTTATAGGATAAGTGTGGAAGGTATATCTCATAACTCAATTTGCAGCCTTAGTGTGCGAACGGCCCTGTTTGTACCAGCCTGAAGGTAGGATTGCAGGCAAGATTCTGTGTTTCCCATCTATTTATTTCATATGTATATATTATCTACAGGAATAGCATGGTTTATTTATCTGATTATTAGCGAGTTTAGGTGTGTATTGTGGGATGATGCAGCACCTACGGTCGAGAATCAATCTCCCCCCCCCCATATTGCATTACCCAGTTTTGAAACAGTTATATCAGTGTTCCATTGACGCGGTTTTCCAATAGCAAAAATACATGAACGATATGGATTTACTGTAGGTTGAAATATTATATTATGTATACCTGGTAATGATCGATTGATTTAAATTGAATTTGTATTGTTTAGGAATTTCGATCCGTTAACTCATACAGTTATAGGCATTTTAGGGTATTTTAGGCTTGAAGCATCCATGTAGCAAGCTATTCCAGGCATAATTGCTAGGTTGTTGCATTATTGTGGTAGTTTTGTATGTATATATGACACATCTGTTACGATTAAGCCGTGGTTACTTTAGTTAAAGAGATGTTAATTCAACCCTGTTTTGGACTGAAGTTGAGGCTAATATTATATTTTTGTATGCACCATACCGTATTTACTGTAGGTTTCAGTTACGTTGCCTGCATGTCTTGGTATCTTATTAACATTTCTTGTTTGTTGGTTACATGCTAGTTCATTCTCCCTCATCACGGGTTTAATGTATGTTTTGGGTATGTTAGAGAATTCTCCTTCTTCTTGATTTGTTTCATCTCGTGAGTTTTAGTATAGGTCTTTCAGTTTTGTAGCTTCTTTGTTGAATTTCCATCTTCAATGCAATCTGTTCTTTATTTATACAATTTAGGATATATTATGTATGTATCTACATTATAGAACATTATTTCAGGTCTAATTTAGTTACATATTATTCATTTTTAGTGTTTTATATATCTTCTTGCATCCTGATACAATATTTGATGTAGTTATTATAGATGTAGAACAGACGATTTGTTACAAATTTGATTTTCTGTTAGGGTATTGTATATTTATTGAACGGCCATTCGTCAATATTTAGGAGAAGTTAGAGGGTCCCCTAGACAAAAGCTCAATCTTTTTATGCTTGTTTGTATAAGTAATCCGATTTACTAGGACGGATTCCCATTGTACTACAATTTTATTACCGGTTACAGCAGAGTAGAGAAACTTATTTAGCTATTCTATATATGTTTCTGATGTTATGTTTATTTTCCACGGGGATCATAGGAATGTGTGTTTAAGAGGTGTGAGTCCGTACTGCATCGTCGTGAAATTTTCGTCATTGTTCCCGAGCATATGTGTAGTTTAACGTTTAGCTGATAATTTACTGGATGAAGGGGTCCTAGTGTAGAGATGATTTACACTTTTCGGTAGTCATTTTGGAGTCATCCATGTTCAACGGGATGTATCTTTGTTCGATGTTATTCAGAAACGATGGGTTAACAGATGCGAGGTACGTCTGAAGTATTGTATCATGACTGGATGTTTCCTTTGAAATTTATTATATATCAGTGGTAGATTGCTGAGAAGTGACTTAGTAAGGCATTATAGACTTCATTTTATGACACAGTGACTTGGATTTGTACACCTAGTGGCATAGCATCAGTTAGGTCTAGGAACTTGTTATAGATTTGAATGGTATGATAGTATAAAATAACATGACTCGCATTAACTCAGCGTAAAATGTCAGTTATTTTCGGTACGGCTTTTATGTTTGTATACGATCTTAGTCATGAACCAGATCACGTCGGATATTGGAGTGGGGTTCATCATCTGGGTGCGGTAGGATACACCGTATATAATAGTTAATCGTTGTTGCTTAGTGTAGAGCAGGAAATCTTAATTAGCTATATTTTTTAGATGTTGGTGTACATTTCGATTTGATATCATAGGAATATATCGGTATTCGATATAAATTTGAATATTTGCATGGGATGTTGGGTATATAATACGCTTATTTGGATGTAATGATTCATAAATTTGGTGTGTTCCCCCTCTCGACATTGGATTTGGGTCCGGTTCCATATTACCTCGGAGAACTATTCTACCGGATTTGTGTTGAGTGTTAGTGTTGAAATTCTTCAATAATTGAATGTACATCTCAATTGCTTATTCTCGCAAGTTTTACTTCTATAAATGTTTGTAGGACGTTTGCAGTTTAGACACATAGAAGTTTTTTGATTATTTCAGGCTTTTGTTATGAGACTGCGTCTCCATTCAGAATATTGGATTTTTTCGAACATTCACCAGATGCACTCTAACATTTTTCACTGAAGGTCTGTAATGATGGTCATAATCCTAGCTCATTCTAACCTAAAATTATCCATTATTGTTTATTTTTCCCCGTTTCATACTTATGCTAGGTATTTTTTTCTTCATTGATTTAACCTTCATCCTTATCAAGTCTATCCACTTGACTCTGTAGTTTTACCAATCTTTAGCATATTGTGTGCCTACATTTATATATTATTTCACTTCGCTTGTTTCAAGTCCAGTAAAATCGACCAGTTTCGATAAAATATTAATGTTAGGTCATCGCTCGTTTGTGGACTTTCGAGTTCAAAACGTTTATGTAAGCTTACCCCGTACGTCAGTGAGTGTTACGTGTATTAAAGCGTTAGCAAGACTTATGCTTGATTATAGTGTTGGAATATGATTTTTTGTAGTCTTGCACTTTTTGCTCCTACCGTTTTTGTCTATTATATCAAATATTGAATAAATCCACTCTAACAATTTTTCATACAGATCTGCATTGTGAGGTCCGCAATCCACAAGATCTAGGATATAAACCATGTCTAAGGTACATAATTAGCAAAATATATATCAATGTACGATAACATAGATCAAATATCGATGAATGCAAAAAGGGTTATCATACAATGACGAAGACCTTATTACCTATCCTAGCCTTTTCTAACCAATAGTTATGTATTTTCAATCAAGTTTTATGAATATGTATGATATTGATATGTATGAAACTCTCCACTAGGGCTGTATATTTATCATATCAAAAGCAGTTGAATACATTTTCTTCAATTTGATCCAGCAAAAAACCTTCTGCAGATATTTAGATTCCAGAATTTATCGATAGCTCTGTTACATGTTCGGATGAGACTCAGCAGGTAGGATCCAAGAGAACTAATGCACTTCCATTTGTTACATTATTAATGTGGATCAGTTATACGCGATGTTAGGTTCAAAGATCAAGTCATTCTAACCATTTAACCAATAATTATATATTTATATTCAAGTTTGATGGTTATAATGATATTTAGTCATTATATTGTGCGATGTACACATCAAACCCCCTCCACATGGCTCTATTTCACGTAGCTTTCTTTTCATAATATCACACACCATGTACACAGATCACGCTTTTTGTACGCGTATGCAGAGCCCTTCACGGTATAGTGAAAGCGTTTACAGGGGTCAATACCGGCGCAATGTAGACACATACACACATTTGTATCCATATACAGGGACGGTTATCATCTGTAGCATTTTACCTCTAATCTATGAGATTTTTTTTTGCCATTAGAACAAAAGTCCCTTGTTTTTGCTACAAGATATTTAATGTGGACTTGCTTTACGTCACGTTAGGTTAAAAAGATCTAACTAACCTATCCTCGCCAGCGTATCCAAGAATTATGTGGCATCTTTCGATACTTTTTCCTGCTTGCGTATGATACTTATTCATCTAGTGGATCAGCTTCACGGGATGTTTTGTTAAAAAAACTAATCATCCTAACCTAATATATCCCAGAAATGTTGTATTTTTTCCGATCGACTTTTTTTCATGCTTGCATATGATTTTCAGTGCTTTAGGATTAATGCATAACAAATATCTCCACTTGGCTATAAATTATGATCTATCCATTGTAGTTTTGAAACATACTTCCAATTTTGTTCGTGCCATTGCGGGAATAAGCATCTATCAAAGACCTATATTGAATAACGTAATTGAGATGTACATTCAATTATTGAAGAATTTCAACACTAACACTCGACACAAATCCGGTAGAATAGTTCTCCGAGGTAATATGGAACCGGACCCAAATCCAATGTCGAGAGGGGGAACACAATAAATTTTTGAATAATTACATCCAAATAAGCGTAATTTATACCCAACATAACATGAAAATAGGCCAATTTTTATCGAATACCGATATATTCTTATGATATCAAATCAAAATGTACACCAACATCTAAAAAAATAGCTAATTAGGATTTCCTACTCTACCCTAAGCAACAATGATTAACTATTATAAACGGTGAATCCTACCGCCCCCAGATGATGAACCCTACTCCAATATCCGACGTGATCTGGTTCATGACTAAGATCGTATACAAACATAACAGCCGTACCGAAAATAACTGAAATTTTACGCTGAGTTAATGCGAGTAATGTTATTTTATACTATCATACCATTCAAATCGATAACAAGTTCCTAGACCTAACTGATGCTATGCCACTAGGAGTACAAATCCAAGCCTACTGTGTCATAAAATGAAGTCTATAATGCCTTACTAAGTCGCTTTTCAGCAATCTACCACTGATATATAACAAATTTCAAAGGAAACATCCAGTCATGATACAATACTTCAGACGTACCTCGCATCTGTTAACCCATCGTTTCTGAATAACATCGAACAAAGATACATCCCGTTGAACATGGATGAACTCCAAAATGATAAAAAATGAGTGTAAATCATCTCTACACTAGGACCCCTCCATCCAGTAAATTATCAGCTAAACGTTAAACTACACATTTGCTAAGGATCGATGACGAAAATTCCACAAAGATGCAGTACGGACTGACACCTCTTGAACATACATTCCTATGATTCTCGTGGAAAAAAAACATAACATCAGGAACATATATAGAATAGCTAAATGAGGTTCTCTACTCTGCTGTAACCGACAATAAAATTGTAGTACAATGGGAATCCGTCCTAGTATATCGGATTACTTATACAAACAAGCATAAGCAGATTGAGCTTTTGCCTAGGGAACTCTCTAACTCCTCCTAAATATTGAAGAATGGTCGTACAATAAATATACAATACCCTAACAGCAAAACCAAATTTGTAACAAATCGTCTGTTTTACATCTATAATAACTACGTCAAATATTGTATCATGATGAAAGAAGATATATAAAACACTAAAAATTAACAATATGTAACTAAATTAGACCTGAAATAATGTTCTATAATGTAGATACATACGTAATATATCCTAAATTGTATAAATAACCAACAGATTGCATTGAAGATGGAAATTCAACAGTGAAGCTACAAAACTGAATGACCTATACTATAACTCACTAGATGAAACAAAGGAAGAAGAAGAAGAATTCTCTAACATACCCAAAACATACATTAAGCCCGTGATGAAGGAGAATGAACTAGCATGTAACCAAACAAACAAGAAATGTTGATAAGATACCAAGACATGCAGGCGACGTAACTGAAACCTACAGTAAACACGGGATAGTACATACAAAAATCTAATGAAACTAGCCTCAACTTCAGTCCAAAACAGGGTTGAAGTAACATCCCTTTAACTAATGTAACCACGGCTTAATCGTAACAGATGTGTCATATATACATATAAAACTACCACAATAATGCAACAACCTAGCAATTGTGCCTGAAATAGCTTGCTACATGGATGCTGCAAGCCTAAAATACCCTAAAAGGCCTAAAACTGTATGAGTTAACGGATCGAAATTCCTAAACGATACAAATTCAACTTAAATCAATCGATCATTACTCAGATACATAACCTGATATTTTAACCTACAGTAAATCCATATCGTTCATGTATTTTTGCTATTGGAAAACCGCGTCAATGGAACACTGATATAACTGTTTCAAAACTGGGTAATGCAATATGGGGGGGGGGATAGAGTCTCGACCGTAGGTGTTGCATCATCCCACAATACATACCTAAACTCGCTATTAATCAGATAAATAAACCATGTTATTCCTGTAGATAATATATTTATATGAAATAAATAGATGGGAAACACAGAATCTTGCCTGCAATCCTACCTTCAGGCTGGTACAGACAGGGCCGTTCGCACACTAAGGCTGCAAATTGAGTTATAAGACATACCTACCACACTAATCCTATAAAAGAATATATAGTGATATATGAACATAACATACAATAAATATCCCAAGCCCCCACCACTACAAACCCATTAATCAAGTATCGATTGAGTCAATTATACTCATAAGTAATTCTTTTCTAGGAATGATTCAGTCATCCGGTAAATATTGTATCTATTTTCCTTCATCGGAAATCTCACAGCATAGGAAAAACGAATGGAGGAGATACTGTAGAAGTAAGTAAAGCATAGCGCAGGGTACGGATCAAAATAATCGGATACAAAATAACAATAAACTAATTGATTCTATGCCACATGTAAAAATTGAACAACAGCGAGCTACGTAGAAAATTATATCGAGGTTGAAAATTCATCATGAAGGTGTCCGGAAAGTGAGGCTTTTTAATATAAAATAATACATATAAATTATTATTGATAAAAAATCCTACAAATGTATGTTTGTCAATATGCCCTAAAAAACATTCAGAGGACATAGCAGTGAACGAGCATTATGAAAGCAACGAAGTTGCAATATCCCCACAAGCATTGAAATGCTAATAACCTTATGTAAATATATACCCCTTTTCCAGCATTCCGTCTGGCCGCTTCTTCCGCATCAAACCAGTTCCGGTACCACCGCTTTGCCCTCCCCCATTTCTGCGCGAACCCCCATGCGCTCGGTGAGTCAAGGTTGCATGCACCACGCCCTACCCCGCCCACCAAAAGTAACTCTTTTATCCCTATATATAAGCCTTCACTAATTTGCGTTTCGCACCTACATACACTACTCCTGTGAGTTTGACCTCAGTTTGCTGCAAGTCAATGGAGCGAATAATAGCTTCTCATTTGACATCATATTTGGATGCAAATGGGATCCTTTCCGAAGATCAGTTTGGATTTCGGAAAGGCTGGTCAACTGAGGATCCGCTCCTACTTACTTATGGAGAGTTACCCCAGAGAATGAATCAGGGTCTTGTTGAGGACGAGGTTCTCATTTTCTCTAAAGCATTTGATATTGTGTCCCACTCTGTGGTGTTGCATAAGTTGCAGTGTCTGGGCGTTTCTGCTCAGCTACCGTTCTGGATATCAAGTTTCCTAACTGCCAGGGAAATGAGAGTTGCTTGTTGGGGAGCAGTTAATGGTCTCAGGGCTGTTGACAGTAGTGTGTCACAAGGTTCCGTATTCGGCCCGGTATTGTTTCTAATTTATGTCAACTATATCTCCTCGTCTGTGTCATGTAAGGTTAAGGCCTTCGCTGATGATTATAAGTTGTACATGCAGTTCTCTAGGGGAAGCTTGGGTGACATTAGTCAAGGTGTTTCTTCTTTGCAGCAGAATTCATATCTAATCCATGATGCGGCCTTTTCTTAAAACTTGAAATTAAATGCCAGCAAATGTGTGGTGTTACATTTTTTGGGGGGAAACTTTGACTGGTTGAAGTTGGGTGATGTGGCTCAGTACAGTTTGGGTGGTAATCTTTTGTCATTTGTTTAGTCTCATAGAAACCTTGGGGTTTATTGTTGATACCAAGTTAATGTTTCATAACCATATTCTTGCTGTGGTGCAAAAAGCTTCGGGTCTGGCTAACATCTTACTAAGGTCCACTGTTAATAGGAGCTCTGATTTCATGGGATCTCTTTTTTTGTCTCATATCCGCCCTGTACTAGACAATTGATTCTGTGTTTGGAATTTGGAGTTTGTTGCTGATCTGGAGATGCTGGAGTCTGTTCAGCGTCGTTGGACTAAGAAGGCTGATGGACTTAGGGATTTGTCTTATGCAAGTCGCCTGTCTATATTGAACTTGTTTTCAATTTATAGAAGGCTACTAAGATCCAATCTCATAAAATAATACAAAGCATTTGCTGATTATTGTGCTGAAGGCAGGGTTGATGCGGGCTTGTCAGGAATGTTCACCGCTGCTCCTGATACTCGTACCCGCGGGCATGGATTTGAACTTCATCCTCCACGATGTGCGTCAGATGTGAAGAAGCGTTCCTTTAATTGTAGACAAATAGCCTTGAGGAATTTCTTACCGGCTGAAGTTGTTCATGCTTCTACACTTCCTTGTTTTAAAAGTGGTCTTCTGTCATCAATTCCACACATTCTCTTTTTGTATTATGACTTAAGTATTCTTATTTTATCTTTTATTGTCTTTTGTGACAGATTATGTACAGTTGTTTTCTTTTAGATTGCTTGTTCATCGTGTTTAGTTATGTGCATTTATGGGCACATTTGTGATGTATGTTTGTTATGCTTGTATGTAGCTTTATGCGTGTATTTGTAACCTTTATATTGTTTTTCTTCTTGTAACTGGCATGCACACTTCCAGTCGCATTGTCTTCACTTGCCGTTCCATGTGTCTGGTGTAGCCACTTTGTGACGCGCATGCCTTGCTTGCCCCCTGTGCTCTCTTGCTTTCTTTCTGTGCCCTTCAGGTTTGGTTCCTTGTCCTGACCTGCCCTCACGTTGGGGCTGTGGCAAGAGGCTGGGGGCGTCAGGTAATGATCAGGTAATGATACAGTTGACTCTGTTGCAAGGTCCTGGAACCTTGAACTAAATCCGGATGAGTGTGTTGTGCGCGCGCTTTTATAGAGATTGTATTGATCTTGATGCTTTGGTTCCAGCTAACCAGTACCTCCTGCAAGGCAGAGCACTCAAGTTTGCTCCTGCATACAAACACTTGGGTGTCTGTGTAGGTACCAGTCT
>SDVV010001191.1:0-26618 GCA_016164225.1 Gammarus roeselii | reverse complement strand
AAATGAGCAGAGAAAAATAATAGAGCTTAAGAAAGAAGAAATACTTAACTACTAAAATAAAGGGTTAATGATCTATAAAATGAATAATCATCCATCCAACCCAAATTATCATCAACTACAGCAACTCGGTCAGTAGCCGAAGCGTTGTATGCGATATCATCAACTACAGCAACCCGGTCAGTAGCCGGAGTGTTGTATGCGATATCATCAACTACAGCAACTCATCAAAAGGGACCAACCATTGGAAATTATTTATAAGCTTTAGATTTCAACTTCAACAGGCGCCATTCAATTACCTCAATTTTGCATGGATTATAATCATCTGATATAAATGTAATCCGACATCGTCGAGGTGGTGTTAACAATGACTGGTTAGTTAGTTAATTGTTTCGTGCCGTAGGTTGTGCGCTTGTTTCTTGGCATCATTATCAGACGATTCTTTCCCCTCCTCTTTCCAGGTGGAGTTCAGGGGGGTGACGGGCCCCATCCAATTCAAGGAGGGACAGCGAACGAACTTCAAGCTGGACCTCCTTAAACTCAAACAGCACTCACTCGTCAAGGTAAGGCGGGTGTGGGGTGGTTGGACACATAGTCAAGGTGAGGCAGGTGTGGGGTGGTTGGACACATAGTCAAGGCGTTGCGGGTGTGAGATGGTCGGGCACATAGTCAAGGTGTGGCAGGTGTGGGGTGGTTGGACACTTAGTCAAGGTGTGGCGGGTGTGAGGTGGTTGGACTTATAGTGAAGGTGAGAAGGGAGTGGAGTGCTGGGGAATATTTTTAAAGTGATGCGGGAGGGGGACGCTTGGATACATTGCTTAGGAGAGGAGGACGTAGAGCTCTGGGAGTATTGCTAAAGTTTGGCGGGTGTGGGGTGTTGGGACCAAGCGTTGAAGGAGAGGTGGGCGTGGTTGCTTGGGCACACAGCTAAAGTGAGGTGTGCGTGGATGCTGAGAAACAAATCTAAGGAAAGCGAGCGTGGGGCACTGATAAACAAATCTAAGGGGAAGGGGCGTTGGGTGCTGAGAAACATAGCTAAGGGAAGAGGGCGTGGGGTGCTGAGAAACAAATATATGGGAAGGGGGAGTGGGGTGCTGAGAAACAAATCTAGAGGGAAGGAGCGTGGAGTGCTGAGAAACCTAGCTAAGGGAAGGGGGCGTGGGGTGCTGATAAACAAATCTAAGAGAAAGGTGCGTGGGGAGCTGAACTATAAAGCTAAGGGAAGAGGGCGTTGGGTGCTGAGAAACAAATCTAAGGGAAAGGGGCGTGGGGAGCTCAAAAACATAGCTTAGGCGAGGGGGGCGTTGGGTCCCGAGAAACATAACCAAGGCGATGAGGGCGTAGAGTGTTCGGAATTATTGATCAAAGAAAAAAATTATACTATATGAAGATAAATAATTATTTTGCTCTAAGAAATGGAACATCGGATTGTGTTGATTGAGTTCTTGTGAAAGTTGATTAATGTTGAATTATGTGATTTGGACCATCGGAAATCTGTGCTATTGAGATACGTTATTGACGGAGTCTAAGACGATGCTGTGCATGGGATGCATTTGCTGTCCAGCTGACGAACCTGTGTTATCCTACTGAACACAATTGATGATCAAGCTTTTCACATTTTGGGGAAAATAAAAATGAACACGAATTCCAAAACAAGCTGGGAAACAGAATAGAAGTCAGATGTATTATTGCGTGATCAATCAACCAAGGAAAGCATTCCGAACCATTGAAAATCATATACGGAGTGCAATTTATAAGTTATGTGTTCTTTTCTTTTGATCGTAATTCGAGGTATTGCAAATGACGGCATCTCAACCAAGTCGACAGGTATGCTCGATTACGCTGCGAAGTAAGGCATACGACAGGATTAACTTAGGGTTCACACATGAAAGAAGACACCAACTGACCTTTTGTTTGAAGAGAGGATACTTCAGAAGTAAAATGTCTGTTGAATTACAGTGAATTTGTGTAGTATATGAAGTGAAAGATCAAGAAAGGAAAAATGTTTGTTGTAGCAGCAATGCAAATTTGTTGCTAATACTCGAGAGTATCAATACTGGACTTCGCTTTGCAACGAGCAGGTACTGATGTCGTACCACGACTGTTCATTCCTCGTTATTGTGACCAGTATCGATACTGGACTTCGCTCTGCAGCGAGCAGATACTGAAGGCGTACACCATTTTAACAGTACAAGCTCTCCAACCGCGCACCATAATACCAGCAAAATTGTTCATGCCGGGCTGGATGCAGAAAACATCAGTACATATCGTTGGCAGAAAAATTTGACAATTGTGGAGGTTAGGGAAGTTTACAAAGAAATTGGTAATGTACTATTTTTCACACTTATCTAGAAACAATTAATGCGTGGGATTTTGTCATTATGTTCTCAGGAAACCTTATAATAAGTACCTATAAGGTTTCACCATATTACCCGCGAAGAGGTGTAGGTAGTGTAATCAAAACCACACCTCCGACGCTTGCTTTTGATCAGGGTAGAGGTCGAAAAATGCAGCAGTGCAAACTAGAGGGCATTGCGTTGGATGACTGGAGCCCCATTACAGGCATTCATGGAATCACACCTATAGAGAATAGAAGTTTTTTTTGCACTGTGCAAATTATCACATATACAGTTAGAGACGAACTTCCATGATCTCCTGCCCCTGTCCAATTTTAATGTTTTCATGTATTATACAATCAAATGTTTTGCGTATAATGTCACTTATGATTTGGACAATGCTTTTTCATATTTATGATGCATGTATGAAAGCTTATGTTAGGGATAGGCGGATCCATCTACTTGGCAACAACTTGGATTCTGGAGTGATCCATCTCGAAACAAATACGGAGATTCATGTGTCATTACCTATTGTTCGGCCACGAAATTGCGGTATCATTAAAGAACCGACTGGTGCATCGCTTTTATATCGATAGAATAGAACGCCGAGTGTTCGGATGAGTTTTACAATTCAAAAGAGTTATTCGCATTCATCGATGCCAGAGGCCGTCATGTATGCAACTACTTAGCTTTATCGTATTATTTTTAATGAATTGCTAACGAAGGCAGAGGAAGATGTTTTTCAGTCACGCAACTTTCAAAAAGTCGAACAAATGTATCTACGCAATTATAAAGTGCCGCGGAAGATGACCTTTGATTGACGTGGTATACATGCGCATTTTTGATGTTACCACAGTATTCTCCGACTGATGTTCAAAAGTATTTATTTATTGCTTTGAAGAACAATAACAATTGCTCACTGTGGGAGCGACTAGCTACAGGAAGTTCTTTTTGAGCACATGTTAGTAACCCTCGCTTTTCTAAACAAATCCGAGTTACTGTTACGAAATTGTTGAATCGTACACTGAAAACAATTCAATCCCATTGCATCATAATATCTTCAGCAAGTCAGAATTAATGCACGAAGATTGGCTTATGCAATCCTGAACAGAAGTGTCATCGAATTAGGTAGTTTTTGCGGATAGTGCAGTGTCCCTTTGACCAAGAGAGCGGTGCAGTGATGAAGGTGATGAGGTAGTATTTTGCGGATAGTGCAGTGTCCCTTTAACCAAGAGAGCGGTGCAGTGATGAAGGTGATCAGGTAGTATTTTGCGGATAGTGCAGTGTCCCTTTAACCAAGAGAGCGGTGCAGTGATGAAGGTGATCAGGTAGTATTTTGCGGATAGTGCAGTGTCCCTTTAACCAAGAGAGCGGTGCAGTGATGAAGGTGATTAGGTAGTATTTTGTGGATAGGGCAGTGTTCCTTCTAACAAGAGAGCGGTGCAGTGATGAAGGTGATTAGGCAGTATTTTGTGGATAGGGCAGTGTCCCTTCTAACAAGAGAGCGGTGCAGTGATGAAGGTGATCAGGTAGTATTTTGTGGATAGTGCAGTGTCCACTTTAACAAGAGAGCGGTGCAGTGATGAAGGTGAGAATGAATTGAATAATATGCATGAAACGGGTGCTATAATTCAGGCCAAAAGTAGTTGTGATATTAAACATACAGTGGGATGCTCCGACTAGATGAAAGTAATACGTGAGGTAACAATTAAGAGTAATACGTAAGGTCACAATTATGAGTAGTAAGTGAAGTCACAATAACTAAGAGCACTACGTAAGGTAACAATTCAGAGTAGTACGTGAAGTCACTTATGTAAGTAGGAGGGAAGTCACAATTAAGAGCAGTACGTGAGGTAACAATTCAGAGTAGTACGGGGAGTCACGTATATAAGAAGGAGGGAAGTTACAATTAAGAGCAGTACGTCAGGTAACAATTAAGAGTTGCGCGTGAAGGACCAATTAAAAGTAATACGTGGGGTAACAATTAAGAAACGAACGTGAGGTAACAATTCCGAGTAGAAAGTGAAAATTAAGTTAACAGTAGGACGTGAGGTAACATTAATGAAAAGTAATACTTGAAGAGACTATTAGGATTAGTATATAGGTAACAATTGGTGGTACGTGAGGTATCAATTAGAAGTAGTAAGTGATAAAATAAAACAAGTGGTACGAGTGTTAACAATTGGTATTAGTGCGTGAGGTAATATTTAAGAGTAGTACTTGAGCTAACAATTAGGATTTGTATGTCAGGTAACATAAACAAGTAATAAGTGAGGTAATAATTAGGATTAGCACGAGATGTAACAATTAAGATTAGCATGTGAGGTATTAAATAAGAATAGTACGTGAAGTAACAATTATGAGTAGATTAGATTTGAGTAAGGGAAACAAACGATCATGTGTGTTCATGTTGAGTGGTTCCTTGAAAAAAGTAAAAGAAGAGTGGGGGGTAGTCAACGAGGCTGTAGCAATTCACGCACACGTACAGAAGAAGAAGGTTGTAATGATCGAAAGGAGAGAAACCACAACAACCATCACCACCATACATCATCAGGTTGACTTGTTCAGGAACGGGGCGAACAAAATGGGAAGCGAAGAAATTAGGTTTCAGGCGGTCGCATCTCAAACGGTCGAGCAGAGACGGACCCGCCCATACGCTCAGCGGACTCACACTTTTCCTCGAGTGCATGCCTGTCGGCGTGCCCCAGAGGTTGGGTCAGACGGACTCCGAAAAGGTATTGAGTCTACTTAGAAGGAGCATATGGGTATTAAATTTCGACAAGTATGTACACATTTGGGAGGGACATCACACCCAGTTGCTTAGGTGTGGTTCTCCCTCATATGCTCAGAAGGTTAAGTCTTCTGTACGCAAGCGGTTCCTTGAAGGCTGTCGCACTTCAAGGTGAGACGTCGGAGTGACCTCTCCTAAGGATAGACCTGCCCTTGGCTGATCTAGAGTCTAGGTCGGAATTCTCAAAAATGTCATGATATTTTGCTAAGTGCAAGTGTAGGAGAACTCCACGTCCAGTTTCCCGAGAGTGGTTCTCCCTAGTGTTCAGTAGAGTAGGTCTGTGAACTCGTGTGATTAGTCCTAAAAGAGCATTTCAAGTTTCATGTGAGATATATTTTTAAATTTGTTGAATAGTTATTGCGGAATTTAGTAAAAAAAAGGCAAGAGATCAGTATTTAAATTTTTAATTTAGACAACAGTCAAGGGAGTACAATATTTTAAAATTTGATAAGCATCTAGCGTAGAATTTGATCCGAAAAAAATAAATAATCGAATTTTACATTTTGACATTTTCTGAAACATCTGTGGGAAGGAGGTTAGTATTTATATGTTGATCGGCTCACTGTTGCACCAGGTCCCACCCGAATTTGTGCTACAGAAAAGAAGGCGGTTAGTTATCCACATTGTACAAGGGAATAAATTTCAAGGTGAGACGTCGGAGGGGCATCTCCAAGGATTAATTTGCACTGGGTGCCATGTATAGATTCAATTTGCTGCAGGTATGATTCCTGAGGGACATCGCCAAGAATATTTCATATTTTAGGTAAGATGCCAAAGGGGCATCTAGCAAATATTATTTCACTAGGTAACCGGTGCGTGCTGCTAAGCGAAGGTAGCACAAGTTGTTTAAAATTTTGAAAAAATGCTATTATCGCAGGTTCCTTGAAGGCTGATGCACTTCAAGGTGAGACGTCAGAGTGACATCTCCTAGGATAGAGTTTAAAAATCGGGTATTATTGCAAGATCAAGTCCAAGAATGGCACGAGTTTTAGAATTTGGTGTTGTGTCGAATCGATTTGAGTTAGAGAACACAAAGGTTTTTGTAAAATTTTTGATCAACTGTGGCAAGATTTACTCCAATAAGGCATGAATCAATATTTTAAAGTTTGAAATTGGCTCGAAAATCGAGTTTATTCAAGGAATTATTCTTTGAAGAACAGTTATGGCAGGTTTTAGAGCAAAAAAGGCAAACAACTGTTTTTTTTAATTTTGAAATTAGCTCGGACATCTGTTACAAAGCGGTTATTAGGTAAGCGTCGCTCTGCGCCATGCTGCAACGAGTCTCTCACTGATCTGTACTACAGAAGAGAGAGAAGACGGTTAGTTCATTCAAAATGTACAGATGGATAAATTTGAAGGTTAAAGGTTAGATGCCGGAGGGGCAAGTGCGTTATTTGCATTTGTATTTCATATTTCAAGATAAGATGCCAGAAGGACATCTTTAAGTTCTATGTAAGAGATGTAACCGGCGCTGCTGATCTGGTATTACAAATGTAACTGCTTCGCTATTATGTGACATAAAGTCTTTATTTTTTTTCCTCCTGACACGAAGGGAAGAATAAAAGAAAAAGAGAGTAGTATCGTGTCAACAGTGTCCCTCTATAGGAAGGTACTTACTGATTCAACAGATGGATGTTGTCCCTATTTCTCTCCTTTCTTTCCTCTCCCACATGGAGGGTAGAAAAGTAAAACGTAAAAAATACCATCATGTCGGCAAGGTCACTCCGTGGGAAGAAACTTATTGCCTCAACAATGGATGATATTTGTCGAATTTACGTCTTACCGTAGAGTTTGGCAGGCTCTCCTCCTGGTGCGAATTCGATTTTCGCAAATCATGGGATGCGGGTGTGAGTCGCCGTTGTAGTTCATCGGCAAGCGCCGCTGAGTTGCCGGCAGACTTCACCCGCACTTGATTGTCGAATCTACATTGTACCATAGAGTTGAGCAAAGCTCTCCACCAGGTGCGGTTTGATTTTCGCATATCATGCAGTGTGGGGGTGAGCTGCCGTTGCGGTTCCTCTGCAAGCGTCGCTGAGTCGTCGGCAGACTTCACCCTCACTGGCTAGTAATTGTTATCTATAATTCACCATTTTTTACTCCAGTTTCTCTTCCGCATGGAGGGTAAGAAAATGAAAATAAAAATACCATCGTGTCGGCAAGGTTCTTCCATAGTAAAATACTCATTGCCTCAACAATAGATGATATCTGTCGAAACTACGTTGTACCGTAGAGTTGAGCAAAGCTCTCCTCCTGGTGCGGGTTCGATTTTTGCATATCCTGGGGTGTGGGTGTGAGTCGCTGTTGTGGCACATCGGCAAAGACGCTGAGTCACCGGCAGACTTCACCCGCACTAGTTTGCAATTGTTGTCTATCTAATCCCATTTTTCTCCTTTCTTTCATCTCCCACAGGGAGGGTAGAAAAGTAAAAAGAAAAATGCCGTCTTGTAGGCAAGATTCTTCCGTAGGAAGATACTCATTGCCTCAACAATGTATGATACCCGTTGAATCTAGGCCGTATCACAGAGTTGAGCAGGAACTCTCCTCTTGGTGCGGGTTCGATTTTCGTATATCATGGGGTGTGGTGGTGAATGCTGTCACCGTACAACATAGGAGAAATAAAAATAAAGAGTAAAAATATATCGTATCCCTCCAAGTCTTCACCGCTGCATCGAGTTGAGCAAGCTCTCCTCTTAGTCGGTGTCGATTCTTAAGATACCATAGTCCCTCATCTGTTTATCACACTTTGGGGACAGCAGATGGCCTCCAGGCAAGCGGGATGGGTGATTGCAAGTACCGTTATGGGCTCACACCCAGAACTGGTGGCCCTGGCGTGGGTTTAAGATGGATGCGAGTTGCCGTAAGACCTCTCACCCGATGAATTCCTGTAGGAATGATCGTACTGAGATATTATCAGTCTGTTTGTACTTGCAATGCAGTATTATCAGTCTGTTTGTACTTGCAATGCAGTATTATCAGTCTGTTTGTACTTGCAATGTTAATGGTAGCAAGCGTTCCGTTCCGATATGGAGTTTTTCAGTAGCTTGAATTGGTCAGCAATAGCAATCATTACATTGTTACTGATTATGAAATTATGCGTAGTAATTTTCAATTACTACTACCAGCGACGATGCTATTATTGATACTAATGATATATTTATTAGTAGTAATAGCTTGAATTGTGAGAAGAGCCGTGTCATGCTCCTTCCCTATATCTCTATAATTATAATTTCGACAGCTCCTGGGAAGGTCGTGTCGTTCTCAGGTAAAACGAGTCACGTAGCACAGAGCTTGTCGAGCGCGTTTTTGAACGCATTCACTGTTTCAGAGCCAACTACCGCAGCTGGTAAGTTGTGTCCAACCCGCGAGATTGGGATCGGAAAAAAGTGTTGCGCTATAGTCGCAGCGAAACGTTTTTCCACAAGTTTCGCTCCGTTGTTTCGGGTACGAATGTTGTGGTCCCTGTCGAAAAGGCCAACAGGGCTCACGTTGTTGAATCCCTTCAGGTATTTGAAGGTTTCAATGAGCTGGCTCTATCTTCGTAGCTGTGGTGGCGTAGCTGCGGGATGAGCTTAGTAGCACGATGCTGGATTCGTTCCAGCTTGGCTACGTCCCCCTTCATGTGTGGAGACCAGAATTTGACTGCATGCTCGAGGTGGGGACGGACAAACGAACGTGTACAACGGCAATACAATGTCGTTCGTTTCGAAGAGGAAGTTACGGGAGATGTAACCAAGGTTATGATTAGCTATCTTGTAATTTTCTTCAACCTGAGCGTCCTATTTTAAATCTTTCGAGATTAGGACGCCCAAGTCTTTCTGCTGGTCAACAGTTGCAAGATTGCTTCCTGCCTTCGTGTGGTTGAAGTTGGCATTGCGACACCCCCTAAGCGTAACTGTTCATTATCTGCCACGCTTCCGATGATTGGACGAGTTTTCGAGATCTTGTTGAAACTCAACTCGGTCTTTCTCCCTCCATGCTGCGTGGCAGAGCTTCGTGTCGTCGGAAAATTTCGACACCTTGGACAGACGCTTCGCACCCATGTCGTTTACATAGATGAGGATGATGATAGGACCCAGGACGCTGCCCTGGGGCACCCCAGAGGTAACAGGGGCCCACTCGGACATAGCCTGGCCGATGCTGATTCTTTGCTTGCGTCCTGTTAGACAGGCGCGCAGCCAGCGAAGTACGTTGTCACCGATGCCGAGCTCAGAGATTTTGTGTAACAGTCTCCTGTACGGCAACTTGTCGAAGGCTACACGTTGATCATCTAGTTGAAAAAGACCAGCAGATTCGTCACACAAATCCTCTTATTGCGGAAGCCATGTTTAGTGTCATGATGATCGAGATGATTTCGTATCAATCGCTCGATGTTCTTGCACAAGATCGACGTCAAGCTGATCGGTCGATAATTGCTGGGCGATTGTCGGTCACCTTGCTCGAAGATTGCCCTAACGTTAGCAACTCTCCAGTCTTCGGGGACCTCGCCACTCGCAATCGATAAGTTGAAGATGTGGGCCAGGAAATCCGCCAATTGTTCTTGAGTTTCCTAAAAAACTCTAGGATGGTGTCCATCGGGACCAATCGATTTGTAAATCTCCGGCCCTTCAAGTTGTTTGACAACTTCCTCTATCGTGAACACAATGTCGTTGAGGCTAACTTCCCCAGCGTAAATATTGTATCGTTCGTAGGGGGGGCCTTCCACTGTAAACACTGAACAAAAGAAGCTATTCAGGACACTAGCCATGTCCTCAGGTGACGTTCTGAGGATACATCCATTTGCGGGCCAACTGAGTCCCTGGCAATTCTGCGCTCATTGACGTAACAATAAAAATCCTTAGGGTTCTCCTTGGCGTTATTCGCACTATTTCTCTCTTGCGTGCACTTAGAGGATCGGACTAGTCTAGTGACTGTTCTACACGCCAGGCGATGAAGTCCCTCATTCGTTGCGCATTTAGTTGATCGCGACGTTTTAAGGCTCTTGCATCTTCGACGTTCCACCAAGGGGCCTGATGCTTTGAGCGGGATCAATTGTCGTCAAGGGTACACATCGGTCGCTGGCCTCGCGAACTCTCTCATTGAGGATGCGACAGCAAGCGTCCACCGTACCTTCTTTTAAGTTGTTCAATTAAGTTGAGCGCACTTAATTGTTCTCTCAACCCCTGGAAGTTTGCTCGCGCAAAATTGGGGTGACGTATAGCTCCCGGGGGGGCTGGACGGACAATTTGATGGTGAATTCCACCGCGTTCTGGTCAGCACCTCCCAGTTTGTTGCCAACTAGGATGTTGCCGACTAAGCGCTCCTCAGTTGAAATGACTAGGCCCAGTTTGTTGTTCCTCTGGGTTGGTTCGCGAGAAGACTGGGTCATGCCATTATCGTCGATAAACTCCGATAGTTTTTGCCTGGGGACTGTGAAGTTAGGCTCACCCAGTCAATATAAGGGAGATTGAAGTCAATGAAGATGAGAGTCTCGTGATTATTTGAGACTACTTCTTTCAGCTTCTCATAGAGCTGGGCATCTTGTTCCGCAAGGGTGGGACTGTTGCGATACACTAATGCCAGCTTCAATGTCGCATGGGCCACTATGATTTCTGCGTTGAGTATTTCGCACGAAACTGTGTCGAGCGTTGATCTAAGAAATGAATGCAGTATCTCCTTTATGTACAGCACGTGCACGCCCCTCATTTACTAGGGGTGGGTTTGTCCCCGCTGAACATTTTGTAAGCTGGTAGAATTATCTCTGCTGCCAGGTTTCTTCCCTGGAGATCGAGACATTTTTCGTTTACGCCAATGACATCGAGCGAGTACAGAGTCGCCAGTCCCCTCAGTTCGTCAAACTTGGTGGCATAGGACTGCGCGTTACAGAAGAAGACCTTTAGACGGTGCGTGTCTCGGTCTTCGACTTCTTTATCATTGGGGGGTTCTCAATCTGGGGGCTGTGGACCAGGAACTTGACCATCCCTAGAATTGCCTTCGTGTAAGCCCTGTAACGCATCTGCCGTGCCTGCAGCTTCTTCCTCCTGGAGCGACCGATTGGTCATCGCTTCCGTCGGGGAATAGGTCCGTTTAAGGCATGCTGGACCCCTAACTTTTGGCATAGTTTTTCTTAGCGCTTAAGTGGAGTAGTCTGCCAAGTCGGGCATTTCCTACATCATTCAGGTGTAGGTCGTCTCCTAGTGAAAGATCGGGCCTCTCCCGAAAGTCATCAAACAAGTTGATAAAGGAGACTCCTTCGGACTTGCAAATGGTCTCGAGGGCTCGATTTGTATAGGTTAACTTGCTATACAGCTCGTCATCATCATTCATTCGCGGTAAAATGGATGTGATGACCACTCGCTCCGTTTTTGCCTTAAGGTTAGAAATCAGCTGCCTATACTTGTCTAGTAGATCTTCCGACCTTGTCCTCTTAAGATCATTGGTACCGACATGACAGATTAAGAGAGTCTCCCGGCTGGAAACCTGGACCTCCGCCAGGGCACCTCTGATCTTCTCTAGCGTGGCACCAGGTTTTCAAATGACCCACCTCTTTGCCTTACACATATGAACGAATTCAACCGCCAGGTGCCAGACGATATAGTCGCCAAGAACAAGTGTCTCAGTTTCGCCGTCCAGGTCGGTGAACCTCTCAAAGGTGTTACGCGTTGGCATCACAAACGCGGACCGGATTACGAAGGTGAACCGGTTCTGGACCTGCTGAAATCCGTCCGAATCTGCGCCGCCTCATCGAGGTTATGTGCGATTTCGGTCCTTGGTTATCTTGGTCCGAGGTATCGACTTAGTCCCGGTTTTTTGTTTTCAGGCAGCCGATGACCTCTTGGCCTGACGGGAAGTAGGTACCCCGGGTTTGGGTTTAAGGGTGGTAGCGAGTTGCAAGCTCACACCCAGCACCGGTAGCCCTGACATGGATTAGGGGGGGATGCGTGCTGCCGTTGCAGACTCTTACCCAGGACGTCACGGTAGGAAGACAGGGCGAAACCACCAAGGCTCTTCATTGATCGAACTGGGTCCCCCCGGTCAATCCTCTCCCGGGAGGCCTCATCATTCAGTAGTAAATCATGGACAACCAAATAGTTCACTTTTACTAGTTTCCTCGTTTGTTCCGCCAGGTACTTACTAGCATTCACCATATCGGAACGTAGGTCTCTACTGAGGTCTGCAGCAAAAGTCTCCAGATCACGCTTAGTAACAAGGTCCTCTTGGACCTTACTTACCTCGGCTCTCACCTTCGCTACAGACTCACAAGTCCTCCCAATCTCCTCTCGCATTTCCGCATACTCACTGACGACAGTGCGCAGCTGCTCCTCGAGAACAAAGACCTTCGCCGAAAGGATCCCGTCCTCTCCGCCGTCGGCGTCCCTCCTCCGCAGGTCCTGGAAGGTCACCAGGACCTGGTGGAGCCTGCCATCTACCTTACAGAAGCAGCAGACGAGGCGCTCCTTGTCATGCTCCTCGAGGTCCCTGAAAACGTGCTTGTTCATCCTGGCTAAGCAGACCGAGCAGGTCTCTAGAGTAGGCGGCATCCTCAAACGTCGTCCGGGAGAATCTTCGCACTCTTTTTCGCAGGCGCTCGTTTATTACTCACTTAGCTTACTAGTTTCAATATTAATTTTGTTAATTATTAGCACACTTGACATGAAAATAAAGACATAAAATTGTCTTTAGTAGGAAGACACAAAATTATCTGTAAAACGTGGCAAAAGGAACAGTGGGAAATCGTTGTTTGAGAGGTAACAATCAAGATAAGTACGTTAGTTAACAATTAGAATTTGTACATGAGGTAAAAATTAAGAGAGTTAAGTGAGGCAAAAAATGAAAGTA
Source organism: Gammarus roeselii (assembly GCA_016164225.1). Lineage (NCBI taxonomy): Eukaryota > Metazoa > Arthropoda > Malacostraca > Amphipoda > Gammaridae > Gammarus > Gammarus roeselii. The sequence goes on along the minus strand of SDVV010001191.1, from coordinate 13,679 downwards.
GTACATAAGGTAGCAATTCGAATCAGCACGAACGGTAGCAATCAGGAGTACATGAGATAGCAGTTAGGAGTAGTACGCGAGGACAGGGAGCCCATTCGGTCGTAAGTCTTTTCTTCCGTCCTGTTATCCAGGCGCGTAGCCAGAGAAGTGTATGTTTCACCTATGCAGATCTCAGCTCTACACCTTGCCGAAGCTTCCAACAGCCTCTGTGCGGCACCTTGCCGGGGGCTTGTTGGAAATCTGAGTAAATGACATCCACTGCCTTGTGTTGATTGAACACGTTGATTACCTTGTTTAAAAAAATCAAGTATCATGATCAGTCGGTTGTCTTCTGGGTGATGGACAAGATGGTCTCCTATCAACCTCTTGATGGTTTTTCACACGACCGAAGTCAAACTGATCAGTCGATAATTGTTGGGCGATTGTGCAATTGTCTGTCACCTCTCATGAAGATTTCCATAACATTAGCAACCCTCCAGTCTTCGGAACCTCGCCACTCACCATCGACAGATTGAATGTATGGGCCAAGGAATCCGCCTATTGTACTCGAGTTTCCTTGAGAACTTTTGGGTGTAATCCGTCGGGACCAATCAACTTATAAATGTCCAGTCCTTTGAGTGGTTCAGCAGCTTTATCTCCGTAAACACAATGTTGGTTGGGTAATTTCCCGAACATACACACTATTTTGTTCAGAGCCACTTGCCATGTCCTCAAGTGACGTCCTGAAGACTCCACCGTCATCAACTAGCGGATCAACTGAGTTCCTAGCGATTGTACGCCCACTGACGTAGCGATAGCTTTAGTTAAGGTTCTCTTTGCTATGTTTTTCTCTATCGTGCGCTTAGGGGATCGTACTAACTTAGTGACTGTCCTTCACGCCAGGCATGAAGTTCTTTCACCTCGTGCTTGTTATTCCTCAATTGTTGCGCATTTAGAAGGTCGCGACGATTTAGGGCCCTTGCGACTTCGACATTCTACCAATGAGGCCTGATCCTTTGAGCGGGATCAACTGTCCTCATGGGAATACACCGCTTGCAGGCCTCAGGAATTCGATCCTTGAGGATACGGTAGCATTCACCGTACCCTCTCTGAGTTGTAGGATTAAATTAGACGCATCCAATTTGGTCTCGCATCTGCTGGAAGTCTGCTCGCGCAAAGTAGGAGCGGCGTACGACTCCCTGAGTTGCTGGACGAGGCACTTTAATGGTGAAGTAAACCATGATACGGTCTCCACCCCTTAAGTTTGTTGCCAACTAGAATGTTGCCGACCAAGCGTTCCTCAGTTGACCAGACTTGGTCAAGTGTGTTGTTCTCGCTTGGTTCTCGAGCATACTGGACTAAGCCGCTTTCGACGATAAACTCCGTTAGTTTGTTGCCAGGGGCCTGTGAAGTTAGGCTCATACAAACAATATTCGAAAGTTTAAAATCGTCAAGTAGAATATAGTCTCGTTATTTTTCAAAACAATATTTTCCAGCTTCTCGTAGAGCTGGGCATCGGGTTTCGCAAGGGTGAGGCTATTACGATACACCAATGCCAGTTTCAATTACGTATGGGCTACTTCAATTTCTGCAGCGTCTGAGCTCCAGTAAAGATTGACACAAAATCCTTAAACCTTAAGTTTCCGCGTTGTGAATTTTGCATGAAACTGGGGCGCGTGCCGTCCGAAGAGATGGTGCAGCGTCTCTTTTACTTACAGCACGGACCCTCTTGGTAGCATTATTTACGTTACCAGATTTCTACTCTGGAAATCGAACTAATTTTCGCATATGCAATCACATCAAACGTACACAGGGCTACCAGTCCCCACAGTCCGTCGAACTTTGTAGCATATAGGACTGCGCGTTACAGAACAAGATCTTTTGATCTTTAGACAGTGCCTGTCTCGGTCTCCGGTTACTCCATTGGAAGGGTGTCGACCTGGAGGCTGCGTTCCAGAATCACGACCCCCCCCTTCCCTCTCCAAGAGTTACCTCATCCTCTACCCTTCGTAAGCTGTGCCGAGTCTGTACGCTCATCCGAGCCTTGCAACACATCTACCGTGCCAACAGCCTCCTCCTCCGAATACTACTGATTTGTCATCGCTCTTGGTAGGGTTCTATGCGGCCAAAACTGAATCATTTAAACCACGCCAGACTAAACCGTTTAAAGCACGCTGGATCTTTTACCTTTAAACATATTTTTTTCAGAGCTTGCATGTAAGTCTGCCTAGTCTGTCATGCAAATGTAGGCCATCTTTTAAGAATAGGCCGAACCTGTCCCGAAAGTCATCAAACAAGTTAATGAGAGAGATACCTTCAGACTTTCAAATAGTGTCGAGTGCTCGATTTGTGTAGGTAATTTTACTATACAGCAAGTCATCATCATTCAATCCTGGTAGGATGGATATGCTGGCTACTTGATTCGTCAAAAATCAGAGCCTGTATTTGGCTTGCAGATCTTCCGACCTTGTCCGCTTCAGATCGTTGGTGCCTATATGACAGATTCTGAGAGTCTCCGGGTAGAAGAACTCAACCTCCGCAAGGGCAGCTCTGATCTTATCAAACAGGGCACCGGGCTTGCAAATAACACGCTTCTTTACCTTTCCCCGATAAATAAATTCAACCCTCGATGACGGACGAGAGTCATCGGTACCTAGCGTCTCAGTTTCGCCGTCCGGGTCCGTGGATTTTTGTAAAGATATTTCCGTTGGCCTTTCAAACGTGAGGCGGCTCACAAGTGAACCGGTTTTGGACCTGCTGATGTTATTTCGAATTTATGCAGCACCGTCAGGCTCTCTACTGGTGCGGTTTCGAGTCCAAGATGTCATGGTCCAGAACATCAGCTTCCTTTCAGTCTATGAATTCCGGGCAGCCGATGACCTCTTGGGGTGACAGGAAGAAGGTGGCCCGGACTTGGGATGCCAGCAAGTTGCGGGTTCAGATCTAGTACCGGTGGCCTCGTCATGGGTTTATATGTGGATACGATTTGCCGTTGAAGATTCTTATCCAATGTATCACGGTGAGAAGTCAAGGCTTGGCCACTCAGACTTTTTCGCGATGGAACTGGCTCCCACCGGACAACCCCTTTCCCAGGGGCATCTTTATTCACCTCTAAGGCACGAATAACAAACTCGCATACTTTCACCAGTTTCCCTGTGGTTTCCGTCGAACCTTTATTAGCCTTCTCCATACCGAAACGTGGGTTTCTACTGAAGGTTGACGCAAAAAACTGGAAGTCCTCCTTTGTACCATCAAGATCCTCGTAGACCTGGCGAAATTTCACCAGTACCTATCAACATCTCTGGTTTCGTCGGTCGAAGTCTCTGTTATGCTCTCGGAGGCTCCCAGTCTACTTTCGCACCTCTTCCAAAAGGCGGTCGGTTCTCCGGCTCGATTCGCTGATGACGGAGCGAAGCTTGTGCTGAAGGAAGGAAAAACTGGCAGCAAGGTCCTTGTCCTTCCCGTCTTTGTCTCTCCTCTGCAGACCCTGGAAGGCACTTAGGAACTCTTCCATCTTGCTTTCATTATCGCAGAATCGGCACACAAGTAGCACCTCGTCCTGCTGCGCGACCTCCCAGAATACATTCATGCATGCTTGCTCAGCCTGGCGGAGCAGACCGAGCAGGGCAAGTGAATAGGCGGCATCCTTCACATTTCTCCGTCCAAGCTCCTCGTAATCCTCTTTCCGCACTCCTACACTGCACGTCCGCCTATTATGTATGTTATGTATATTATGCAAGTTTCCAATTAATCTTACATTAGATAACACGAACACTGAATTATCACGATGACTCCACACTAAAATCTACACCGTGAATGCCACTCGAACTTCTGTTCGTTAGTCACCTGGAAACCTGTCTAATAGCTGAGTTGAGTCTCACACTAGCAAACCGTGGTCAAGGGGATAGTGTAACAATTAATAATTGAGAGTAGTACTGCAGGTAACAATTAGGATTAGTGCGAGAGGTAATAATTAAGCGTATTAGGTGAGGTAATAATTAAGATCAGTACTGGAGGTGAAAGTTATTATTATCATGAGAGGTAACAAGTAAGAGAATTATGTGAGGCAACAATTAAGATTTATGCGTGAGAGAAAAATTATGAGTCGTGCGTGAGGGAAAAATTACTACTTGACTTTACACGTCTGCCACCAGTGAGAGTTGTTAATGAACAAGAGCAGGTACTGTATTCTTGCGGATGAATATTTCTTTACGAATAATATATTACAAGATCCTTATGCGCCCGTGTTTTTCAATAAATTTTACATTATGAAAAAAGTATATCCACACAGTTCATTTGTAAGCTTTCATACAAGGCCAATTATCCGTAGGAAAGTTGACGTTTGCTTCTTTTAAGGAGAAAAACAAAATATTCTAACGAGTAATCAAACTGAATGTGATTTTTTGTAATGATGTTACGTTTGAAAATACAGCAAGTTAGTCGTCATTGCGCTTGCTTTTCCTTCGCTCATGTGAGTGATAAACAAATCTATGGTATGAATAACGTTATAGAGTGGACAACACTACGGTGAAGACGTTACTACAGTGCGGATGACACTATAGTGTGGATAATACTATCGTGTGGGTAACTCATGAATGTGGACAACATGATGGTGTTGACACAATAGTGTGACAAACACTAATGTAAAGATGTCACTATTTCCTCGTTTTAACAGCTACCATCTGATGCCTCTAACCCGCTTGTGCTCGACACAATAATTTATTCGCACTCTTTGGCTCGGTGAGCACAGAGCCAACGTATGGTCGGGTGCTCGCCTGCTGTGCTTATTTGCTCATCGTTGGCATAAAAGTCGCTTGTTGAATAGAAAACTTTTCATAATTAGTCCGAATAAACAACGGTATTTTATTATACCTCGACCCTTGCCTCACAGGTGGGGGATTGTTCCAGCAATCTGGGTGTGAATAAAATGGCTAATTTCCTCTCCGCAGGTGAGGGAGTATTCCAACAGCCTAGGAGTGAATATAATTGATTATCCTCGCCCTGCTGGTGGGGCAGTGTTTCAGCCACATGGGAGTAAACACAATGGCTCATCTCCTCTCCGCAGGTGAGGGCGTATTCCAACAGCCTAGGAGTGAATATAATTGATTATCTTCGCCCTACAGGTGGGGCAGTGTTCCAACCACCTGGGAGTAAACACAATGTCCCATCTCCTCTCCGCAGGTGGGGAAGTATTCCGGCAGCCTACGAATGAACATAATGGCTCATCCTCTACGCAAGTGCGGGAGTGTTTCAGCCACCTGAGAGGGAAAATAATGGCTCGGTCCTCTCTCCGAAAGTGGGAGAGTGGTTCAGCGGCCCGGGAGTGAACATAACAGCTAGTTTTTCTCGCCGCATATGAGGGAGTGTTCCAGCAACCAGGGAGTAAACATTCCTAGCTCGGTCTTTTCTCCGCAGGTGGTGAATGCTCCAGCGGCCTGTGAGTGAACACAATAGCTTGGTCATATCTTCGCAGGTTGTGAATGCTCCAGTGGCCTGTGAGTGAACATAATAGCTCAGTCATCTCTCCGCAGGTGGTGAATGCTCCAGCGGCCTGTGAGTGAACATAATATCTGGGTCTTTTCTCCGCAGGTGTGAATGCTCTAGCGGCCTGTGAGTGAACATAATAGCTCGGTCATCTCTCCGCAGGTTGTGAATGCTCCAGCGGCCTGTGAGTGAACATAATAGCTCGGTCTTCTCTCCGCAGGTTGTGAATGCTCTAGTGGCTTGTGCATGAAAATAATAGCACAATCCTCTCTCCACATTTGGGGGAGTGTTGCAACAGCCAGTGAGTAAACGTAATCACTTAGTCATCTCCTCACAGGTAGAGGAGTGGTGTAGCAGCCAGTGAACATAATAGCTCCATCTATTCTCCGCAGGTGGGGGAGTGGTCCAGCAGCCTGGGAGTGAATATCACCGATCGAGCGGCCTTCTACGATCCCGGCACCATGAACGTCACGCTGCTGGTCACAACCAACCTGGTACAGACGTAGTGTTGTAGCAGAATTTGGGTACCACCATTGCATGTTTATCTTGTGATGTCATTTCGGAGCTCAATTTTTTTTAATATGCTTAGCTGAACAGGGAAATTTAGCTTGGATGGAATCTCCCCTCACACCACACACGACAATGACGTTCATGTATACATGCACAACCAGGTTCCCTCCAGACCGTGACCGCGCAAACTCCCGGCACGCAACAGCCCTCTTCCTGTCCAAACCATGGTTTGCTCAATTCAATTCCATAATTACCTCGACTACTTAACAATTTAAGCAATACATTATCATGATGTGATGATTGGTTTCAACGCTATGTATTTTTAACTACATAACCTGTACAGAAGGAATAATTTTACCACAATATCTACTATACCAAGACACTCAATCCTGAAAATAGATGGGGCGGAGCCAACGTAGTAGAAACTAAAATGAAGGAAGGTGTCAAGACATGACAGCCCGGCCTTCCTCCGCACTGCCCAGATGCTCTCCGCCCCACCCTGGCATGACACGCCGGACATGTACATTTATACAACAGTTCTTCTCTTTGTGAAGGGCATGGAGGGATATATTTTCTAGGCACGTTCAACCAAGAAGAAAGCGTTTTGTCAGTTATTTTAGCTGAGCGACGGCGTGCTTGCGAGCGTCCAAAACTGCTGCTCGTTGCAGTCTGACAGCGCTTGGCTTACTTAGAGTGGTTGAGATAGAATTATCTCCTGTGCCAGTGGCTCTAACATATGACTGTTTTCTAGCCCGCCCTCGTGATGCTGTGATGCAGGCTTGGACCTGGCAGCTCTGGTAATCTCTTTTATGATTCCCTCGCTCGCACTTCTAAAAAAAATCAACGTCAACGAGGCTGTCTGTCCCTCATCAAGTTTCACGCGTCACGCGTCTGACACGATCGTCCTTACCTAAGTGAAACTCGACGACCCGCCCAGGCTATGCAACAGCCTGGAACCCTCGTCGATGATCTGAACTATGTCACGCACCTTGAGTGCAACGATTTGAAGAGCATGCACGGCATTGGGCCGAAGAATGGTTAGATACTGTTTTCGGAATCTTGTTCTGAACCAGTGCAGAACATTGTGGACATTTTTCTGATGTCGTGATAGGAGCTCTGCACTGAACATGGATGAATCTAGTTCTTCCTTTGGGTCAAGCAGTTCTACAGGTATGCTATGTAAACCATATCTGAGCATCAGCTGGGATGGCGTGAGTGGTTGAGAGTCATCGACTGAGTCGAATGTAGATACTACGGTCATTGAGTTCCGCTTCTATCACACAAAGTACGGTGAGCCGTTCGTCATCAGTTACCAAGGCACTGTGTGACGTTTTCTGTAGGTCCATCTTGACCATCTTCATAATCTACTTGAAGAAGGCACCGAAACAAGCTGTGGTTAGAATTCCACTTGCATCTATTTTGATTCTGAGTATTTCGATCCCTGCGATGTTCTTCCCGAGATCCTAGTATCATGCAGGAACTACCGATGTTTGATCCGTTGTCGCTAGTCAACATTTGGGAATAGGATCAGCAAGCAGAGGATCCTTAAGGGTTCTTAGGGATACTTCTTTTGACAGGTCCTTAGCAGCTGCCCAGGGAACTGCTCGTGCTTACAAGTGTTTACAGCTGTAGGAAGACAACAAGAGGTCTATTGGCTCAAACTAGGTTGCTATTATGACAGCAAGAGGATTGGTTCTTAAGTAGAACGTCTAGGAGAGCTTCACCTGCCATTTCTGTTTTTATAACTTCAAGAAAGGGAATGGTTCAGCTATTTATCGGCGATTTATGTAGAACTTGTTGAGCCGCGACTTAAATGCTTCGATTATATTGCTGTTTACAACCTCCGCTGGAAGTTTGTTCCATTCTTCGACAACTTTATTTGTGAAGAAACTGCACGTTTCCCAATAATTTTGAATCCACTGTTCCTTGTCACTCTTTTCGTATCTAGAGTGAAAAGGCTCGCTCGATCGACAATTTCCTTACCCTTCATAATCTTCCACACTTTGATCATGTGGCCTCTGACTCGACGTTTCTCTAGCGAATAAAGATTGAGTACACGTAGACTGTCTTCATACGATTTATTCCGCAGCGAAGGGATGAGTTTGGTAGCTCTGTGTTGAACCTTCTCGAATTTAATAATGTATTTTCTAAGATAAGGAGACCAGAATTGAACGGAATACTCGAGATGCGGTCCAACAAATGCATTGTATAACTTGAGCATACTGCTAGGTATCATGCCTAGCATTTTGTTGCATCTCTTGGCAGCATCGTTACATTGCTTGAAACTTTTTAAGTCGTTAGTAAGGGTGACACCTAAATCTCTCGCTTCGGTGACAGGAATGAGTTTCTTTCCGGACATTGTATATTTGTGTTTGAGGATATGAGGACCTATGTGCAAAACTTTACATATGTCTTCATTAAATTTCATTTGCCACTTTTCTGCCCAATCAACAATTTTGTTCAAGTCAAGTTGGATCTGCTGACACTCTAGTTCAGCTTGCACTTTTCCTCTTGTCTTTGTATCATCTGCAAACTTGCTAATGTTTGAGATTACGTTGCTATCGAGATCGTTAATGAATTTAATAAAGAGAACAGGACCTAACACGGATCCTTGAGGCACGCCGCTTGTAACATTACCCCAAGGGAAGGAAGGTCATCGATATCATTTACCTTTTGAAAGTCAAGGTTAATGATATTTTCGATGAGGGATTTGTTTATTGGATTTCAATTGCATTCTTGAAAAAAGTAACAGGCTCGTTAGGCAGAAACGGTGGTGTCTAAAGCCATGCTGACAGTTGCCAATCAGTTTGTTTGATTCTAAGAATTCTCTAATTTTGTCCGTTATCAAACTTTCCATCAATTTACCAATGACCGAGGTAAGACTAATTGGTGTGGTAGCATTGTGTACAGTGCAATGTTCCATCATTCAATTCGTCATATTCTACACCTGTAATTGCAAAGAGACGTGACTTGCTTACTCAGTAACCCAGTACAGGAGGGGTTGGTGGTCCTCGAAAGTATTTCCCCCGTTCCGGTCTGGTCTCTGGTGGAAATGAGGCCCAAATCAAATCAAATCCGGTCTACTTGCTTCTCTATCTAGCTCTAGTTGTCCACCACTTAAGACGTAGGCTGGCCAAAACGTGGTTTACGCCTTGGGGGTGCTCAATTTTGAGACCCTCCCTAATAGTCAGATAAGGAATTCGATGCTTGGTAGGTAGCAGAACTGGATACTTGACTGAATCTTCTACCTCAGTTTAGTTAATCTAACTTACCACGACCAATTGGTCGGCTCTTCACTTCAGATTGAGCCGTTTCATTAATGAAGTGGTGCCTCTGGGAGTGGGTTCGTGAATGAATTTTATTTCAATAATAAAGTCTTTCGGTTGTAGTCCTTTGATCACACAAACTTCGGTCCACTATGTCTCCTCGAGGGTCAGACCTTTTCCCGTTTTATACCTCTACATCTCGACTCATATTTTCATTTACCTGTTAGCTCACCTGTTGATTTGCGTGTTGACTTACCTTTCAATTTACCCTTCGACATTCAATGAACTTTTTCCACCACCCGAAGGTGTTGACTAGCTTTCTGATGGTGCTGCCTTTGTTTGTCACTGACAGTACGAAAGGCTTCGGATGTGGGCTCTCTTCTGAATCATTTAGTGTTACACTGTGCACTTGAGCAGGGTTAGATTATATTAGGTTCAGGGCTCATCCCCACCGAAGCTGAGACGTGAGTTACCGCAAGCTCCCCCATAGGGCACGAAGATCATCGATTCAGGTAGGCTCGCACTCCTTTTTGTGTGCGAACAACAACTTTATCAAAATTTGATCATTCAGACATGTCAAGTGTGGTACATATGCACGATGGCGCGTACAGGAACAATTCCTTTACGAAAAGAGATTATACGTGGCTAAACAAACAGATTATAATTCGTTTTTGTGTTCTCTCATTACACTGCCATAGTACATTGTGTGGTAGGGAAACCATCTCGCGTGCATCTGTATTTCGTTTTGCTCTGCTCCGTACACGCAGGTACGTTTGCCGAAAGCGTTTAGCTTTTCCGGTAATCGAGGTGGTGAGTAAGCTTTGTAGGCTGCAAATGGACTTAAGGAGACTCGTCGGGCTATTTCGAGTGCGTTGCACTCTATCAGTAAGTGATTCACGCTGATTGCAATTTGATGGAAACAGGGACGTGGTCTCGCTGTCTGTCCCAGGGTCTACGTCCATGAGGGGGTTATGAGTCCTCCATGTGTGTCCCGTGCACAAGCGGTTGATGAACAGTTTGTCTTTTCTGTTGGAGAACTTGGTTTCCCATTCTCCAAACAAGAGTTTAACTGTAAGCAGTTTCTGTTCGATTTGTTGCTACATGTCGTTCCATCGGGATATTAATACGGGAGTTGATGATAGGGAACCAATATCGGCAGTGCATGGTGATGAATTGTTCTTTGCATATTACGGACACTTTAAAGAGGTCGTGTTGCATGTTGCGTTGACCGGAGTGTTTATCATGCAGAGTTTTGACTGTCCACTGAGACTGTCCTAGAATACGGCGTGTTTGGGGATGCAATCTGTTTTGTAATTGAAACGGAAAATTCTAGTCTGTACAGCTCTACAGAGGAATCCGAGGCATCTTGTGAAAGCAGAGCGGCAACTACCGCAGCGGCAGCTCCCACTCCGTCTCTGGTTTTGGAGCCGTCTGTTTATATATGGCGGCAATCTGGATATTGTTCCTCGAGTAGGAGAATGAAGACTGAATAGCCTTGCGAGTGATGCACAGTGAGGTCAGTTAGTTGTCCACGTGTAGCAAGAATGGCGAGCATATGTTTATCTTAGCCGCAAAGAGGTGTTTGTCGGGAATGTAGGTAAATGTGATTGAGGGCTGATTTGATGAAAAATCTACTAGTCTAGGGATAGTATTGTAGCGACAGTTTGTCTCGCCGCAGAGTAAGCGGAGGCTCATTGGCTAGCACATTCAGGGATTCAATGGGAGCGGAACGGAGCGCGGCGGTTGTGAGGCGCATAGCGTTGTTTACGATGATCGAGAGGGGTTCGAGAGTCGTTTCAAATGATGAACTGTAAACAACAGTTTCATAATCCATGCGTTATCGTATAAATGCTTTGTTCAACATCATACCAGTGTTCATGTTAGCACCGCACTTGAGCTGGGAAATTCTCCCATTCATGGAGATCCAGGATATTTTTGTGCCCATACCACCGAAGGTGATTCAAGTTGTTTTTCCTTGGGCTCACTCGTCGAGTTCTCAAGTCCGTGGAGTTTTGACTAAAGAGAACATGGTACAAATTCTTGTGGAGGAAAGTTATCTTGATGACTAGCTGTCGGTTCTATATATAAGCCTCCAATGGGCATGCAGAACGTATCCATTGGAAGGTAACTTGATTGTCTGACCACATGTGTATGGCCTCAACGCTTACTTCCCTTTCGTAAGCCTTGCATACGTACCAGGTGAACCTTGCTTCCAGAACTGCTGCGGTTAACTCCAACCTGGCCACTGAAAGTGTTTTGTCAGGTGAACTACGTCCATTTGCCATCAACGGTGAGGCTCTACCTTCACGTACTCTCTACACAACTGCTCCATATGGTACTGTTAAAGCATCTACAAACTTGTGTAGGGTCATTGATTTATCTATCTGTGTGTTGCGTTTGATTGGTTTGTCACCAATTTTCAAGAGCTCTTGCTTGATATTTTTCTACATTTTATGGCAAAGGCTCCAGGAAAATCATCATCCAAACTTACCGTTGACTTTCATATTTATTTCAAACGTACTTGAGAGCAAATTAGTTTAGGAGGATCAAATTGTGCGTCTAAAACTCGATGGGTGATTCTCTTTGTCGGCGTACCCGCTTCTAACCTCTTGAGAGCCACCGTCAAATTTTTCTAGACTGTGTCTCATCTGAGTCCTGAAACTGGAATAATGGGTCTGACAACAGATTCACCTTCTTTTGTGCCAACTCTTCGAGCTCTGGGTCATGTTTAGCTCATTCCCTGAGGTTGAGCCTATCATCACCCAAAATCTTGGATGTACCGTGGGATTCCTGTGGCTGTGCTTTAGTCAATTCAGTTACCTTAAATTTGTTAACATAGATGTTCCTCCTGATTTTGTCCGTAATGTTCCTACATTCACCATACTCCTCTAAGTTGTGGTCTATAGTGACATTCAGGATTAATTGTGAGCATGCTGCTACGAAGAAAATAACCTTGAAGCGACAGGTGTCTATGAGGCTGACAGGATTATTGGGATCTCAAAGTTATAGTAATCTTGTGGAGTCTCAGACCTTTTCATCCATGCCCACCGTCAAAAATGCCTTTGCAATATCAGAACAGCAGAACAGGAGGCTAGCGACACCAATCTGAATTGCATCACATCTTAAGTTGATCCAGGACCATGGATGGTGCAGAATGCAAGCTTTCATTGAGAGTTACAGGATCAAAGTGTGCTTTTCCTGAACAATCAATTTCCATACTCAACGGTGTTGTCGAAGATTCCTTCCTGAGAGCGTATTGGAGAAGATTACGGCACAATTCGGTTGGTTTCGTGAGTCATACCCTTTCAATGAAGCCTATCAGAAATTGTTCACGCATTACACTGTTATAGAATTTCAATAGTTCAGGTTCTGATCTAAAACATTTGAGATTGCTCACCAGCCTCCCTTGTGCCGAACAAAAGTTAATCGCCAGCCGCCTTCCAAGGCAATCTACCTTCATACTTACTCTCTGAGAACATGATGTTACATTTGAACTGCTCATGGGCTGTCGGATCATCTTGGTGAGTTTCCTCTGGCGAAATACCAATGGTGTCTATCTAACCTCTACAACATGTCGACATCTCTTTCAGGTTCCTGACAGACGGCAATCTTGAATTCAGTGATTACACTTCTCTGTGTCTCCGAGCTCACAGTGAATAAGGAATTATTGTAGATGATAAAGTTGCAATAACTGTCGGCTCGCTCGAGCATGAATTTTGAAATTCTTCCGCCAGGGGACGTCAGTAGATAGACGGGGTCTGAAACGCTAATTTTGTCCGGTCTACGTGAGTTTGCACATAAAATTTCAGCTGCGCGAAGGCGGACGGCGCGACATTGGGTCGACCATAGTGCTTGAGTCAGACGGCGGGACCGGATGTGGTCGGAGTCACTGATAAGGGAGGCGGGCGACGCGGAGGGGTGGAAGGGGGTGGAGGGGCTTTTGGCCCCATACATTCGAATATACATTGGCAAGGTTTATGTTCTGAATATTTTCATTTGTATTGAATTTGATATTTATTGTATTTATATGTGTTTTTTCTTCTTCAGATGGCTGTATTGGGGTTTAATTGGTCACTAACTGTTGCTCGTAATATATTTTTTATTCGGTTCTGGTAGGAATAGTGTTATAGCAAGTTTCCGGAAAGTGGGGTGTAGGGATCCACTAGGCAAAAAGTTGGATGCGCTTTGGCGGATTAGGTGAGATTACTCGTATCTGTTATTAGCATTGTTTTGTTTACCATGACTGATTTGTCAATATTTCTGCGTTTTTTAGTGTATGTTTCATTATTTGTTTATCTCTGGATTATAATTCTATATATTTTTCTGTACATATATGTTTGTATTCTAATCTAGTTGGAGTATAATTGACTCATTCGGAGGTTGGTTGATGGATTCTTAGCGGTTGGATTAAGATATTTTGCGAGTGTTGTTCGTTTATCA